>JASANF010005130.1:0-21754 GCA_030248245.1 Trissonchulus sp. WLG1_4
TATATGTAGATGCGTAATCCTTTTTTTCTGTTTTAGATAAATTTTTGAGATATAGACTTCCTTGTAAGCTAGTTGTTTTGAGTTTTTTTCATACGTATATATAAATGTGCCAAGGTTCAGAGCTTTTTGACGGCTGCTTAATATGTCAAACATGTTTCATGGGTCTAGATTAGTGTTTGTTAAGCAGTATTTTATTGTAATATTTTTATTGTCTATAGGAATTGAATGGCGCCCCCGGTGTTTCAATTGGCGTTTCCGTGCACGGTCATTTAGTTTGGAAAGAAGGTTCTGTTTAATGAGGAATAGTTGATATAATTATTGATAGAAGTGTTTTTTGTTGTTGTATGTTCGTCTTATTTGATATCGATACATACGATAGCGATATTACGCGTATTTTGGCTTTTGTATCACTATCAGTGGTATTGGTGTTATTTATTTAAGGTGGTAGGTTCGTATATGCAGCTTTTTTTGATACTCGGTATTTTTGTTACTCGGTTGTTTTTGAAGCTATTTATAAGCGGTTTTTGCATTTCACAGACAAAGAAATAGACCGTAAGCACATGTATTTGGTTTGTTAACAATTTTGACACTTTGTCCAAAGACCAAAATACACTGTGAAATATCTCAAATTTGGCATTTTTTCAAGTTTTTGTGTTATGTTTCATTATGGAAAGAATATGACCTGATTAAGTTTAATTCCAATTTAGTCTAAATTCACTTGTAAGTGTCTCAATACATGCATAGTTTCATTTGGATAAGTCTTCATATTGCTTCAGTACTGTATATAAATCTAAGCTTCTAGAACTTTTTTGAATTTCGTAAAACTTCATGGTTTGAGAAAACAGAAACTACAATGCCTATCAATAATAGCAAGAAAAGGAATCTAGACATTTTAGTTTTCTTCATTTTGGTTCATTCTTCATCTTAAGAAAAATATCTAGATACCACTTTTTTAATTTAGTGAAAAACAATACTGTTTTTGAGAAACTGTTTTTTTAAAAATCACTATGTATTGTAAAAATAGCCAAAAAATGTCAAAAACACTATATACTTTTTTCGTTATAACTATATATAGTGTAACTGATTATAAAGAGCCTATAATTTGCCCATATGTTGACCTAAAAGTGCCTCATACGGGTGTCAAATTTCATAAAGTCAGCTGCTGTTCGAGCGAATCGCGGCAAAAACTGCAAATTCGAAACTACCACCTTAATAGTTAAAATGGTGTATACGTGTCTGCGCAGTGTATATATTTGCTTCTGAGCATTGGCTCATTGACTCGAGTTAAAAGTCTAGTATCAACATTAACTTTCTGCTTAAATTTTAGAAAATTTGCCCTCAGAACACTGAAAATGTTGGTGCTATGATTCAAGTGCGTCACTAACATTTAAGGAAAACTTTAGCGTTAGTGCGAAGTTGTGAGTTCAAGCCATTGATTTTCGCTTGATGCTGGCTATAGACTCTAGTGAAAGACAATGTTTGTCGTAATAATTTCAGGCTTTGGGTTCGCGGACGTGGAAAATCTGAAGGCGTGCAACGGGGACACGGTGATGCGCATTGCCAGCATCAGCAAGCCGGTGGCCATGGCGGTGGTGGCCAAGGTGTGGGACGACGGGAAGCTGGACATGGATGCCCCGGTCCAGAAATATGTTCCCAGTTTCCCTGTCAAGCAGTTTGATGGAAAGGATGTGAGCACAGTTTAGGTTTTGATGAGATTTTGATAGATATTTCTATACATTGTATATATATATGAATAGTCAGCAGTTATGCGTCATGTAACAAAAACCGTCATAGTATGTATATGTATTATGTAATATTTTTATACTTTCTTTGTGATTAAGACTGAATATTACGTATAGAAAATTCAAATTCTTATTACATATTATTTTGGCTTAGCTGTCTGTAGTTTTACCGTTGAGACTGAGACTCGTTGGCCGAATGAACCGCAGCAACACAATATTACGGACTATTATACAAGCTCAGCTGACCTGTCATGACGTAATGGACTTTGGCTTGTTGTAATCTTGTTTAGGTTGTTATTACGTCACGACATCTGGTTAGTCATTTGAGTGGTATACGCCATTATTCTCGACGACCTCAGGATTATTACGAGTCTCAGGATGACAAGAAGGTATGCTGATACTGTTTTTGTGTTGGGCTGCCAGCTTTTTTACTATGTAGTTGAGTATTTGCATTTTTGGACATGCCGAGCTAAAACTAGCCCATGAAATATTGTTTCGTAGAAGTGGGAAATGTTGAGGTCATATACATAGTTAGATTAGTGAATGTTAAGCCGTAACATAACGTAAATGAAATTGAATAATTAAAAAAGTTTAACTTTAAAAATCAGTTTTTTATCTAAATAACGCGCTTTTGTGCTTAATTGCTGCGTAGGGAGTTTTCTGATATATTTGCGATATTTTATTTTTGCTGTATGCAGTCAAATTGTTCTTGAATTGATGATTAAAAAGTAATTTGCTCAAATATATACATAATATATATTATATATTAGTGTTGGGATTTTTTCGACACGTACCCGAACCCGAACCATTCGTACCCGAACCACCCGAACCCGAACTTTGGCCAAATGAACTGCATGACATTACACACTTACTGTATGTGTTTGAATATATAATGTCAAAAAAGTGTGGAGCAATTAAATCAACAACCTTTTAAAGAATAAAGAATAAATACTTTTGAAAGTCAACGTTGAATAAAGTGATTAGTCAGCAAAAAACCGATCAAGTTTCATGCTTAATCAAATCATATTCAATTTCCGGCTTTGTTTCGATTTTTAGAAAAACAGATGAAACGTGTTGGTGCTAGTGTTTGTGACCGGCTGGCTGGCCAGTGCTGGCCGGTCGGTAAAAGCCGGCGCCGGCCGGTTAAAATCAGCCGACCGGCCGGTCAAAAACACTAGCCGGCCGGCCAAATTTAGCCGGTCAACCAAATAAGGCCGGCATAACGGTGTGACAGGCTAATTAATTTAAGACGAAATTAATTAAATTAATTAATACAATGGCATTACAGCACATGATGTGTAATTTCTATAGCACTATTTTACAGATCTGGAAAGCAAAAATTTGCGAAAAAATTGCGTCAGTAGCTTCAATAATTAAGCTAATGAAACTTTATAAATTGCTTTGTTACATTACATGTGACGTTAGACTCTTTCGAATGAACAAATTCATATCATATCTCACTATTGGTGCGCGTAACGGCGACATTTCGTGCTTGCTCTTCGATTGCGTAAATAACTAAAAGTCTAAACCAAATGAGCACAAAAAATCAACACTTCACCTTATCTCGTTGCTCAGAGCCATTATAGCACTCTAAGTTTATGAGTGAAAGTAGGTAACCCCCGGACTTAACGTCCGGCTGATCCAGCCTCTGGGGTTAGGTGCTTGTCTCGTTTAGTAGCCTTGGAGCGTCAGGGGTGTCATCTACACGCGGAAATCCGTGAAAGGGGGCCAGCCCTTTAGGCACAGGCCCTTCTCGCTGTCACGAAGCGCGATTGAGACGAAACACCAAAAAGTTTCTGCATGTCCGCTGCATTTTATTAACAAATTCTTATATTGCCATTTTCGATAGCTGGTGCTCACGAATTGTTCGCGCGAATAGAGTTGAATAGAGTTCAGGCCGAGGGCTGATTTAGATTCAAACCTTGGCTTGAGTTCGAACAATTTGAAAACACACATGCACACTAACACGTGTGCAGCCTTGCTGCGAGGAAAGCAGCAAAAATTGGAAAACTTTGGGATTGTTTGAAAAATGTATAGTTATGTAGTTCTTGTTCTAGTATTTATTATAATGTTTATTATCTTTGGAATTTCTAAAAAAATCGCGTCAAAATTTTGTAATTCGGTTAGAAAATTTAGGTACCCGAACCAATTTTTGCGTCCCCGAACTGACTTGTACCCGAAGCCGAACCCGAACTGAAAAAATGACCCGAACCGTACCCAAAGCCGAACCCGAACTTTCATTCCAACATTCTCTTTACTGATTTCAGGATAAATGCCCGAAATGTGAACAGCCTTTGCCGGCTAAAAGATATAAACGTGAATACACGCAAAATGAATATTTCAATAAAAGACAGTATTCCACAACAACGGAGGCATTGACTATGTTTAAGGACGATCCGCTGATAGCTGCTCCTGGTTCGTTACGTCTTTGGGTGTAGCCACGTTGGGTCTGAAGTTTAGAAGCTTTTTTGAATTATTTAACTGGGAACAGCTTGATTAATGGATGACAAAAGTTTTTTATTGTTGTAACCTGTAATGCTATGTGTCTTTTGCTAGAAAAGAAAGTGTTAGACTGAAGGGTTACACGTTTATGTCACTCCTAGCCATACGTGGGCAGCTACCAAATTCTGGGGGGGGGGGGGGTGGGTGCGGATCAACTTTTCCGTCTATTTTTGCTTCGTGAGCCACCAATTTCGCTTCGTGAGCCACTATTTTTTGCTTCGTGAGCTTCCTTCAAAACATTCTGGGGGGGGGGGGTTACGGACCTGTCTGGGGGGGGGGGGTGAAAACCCCCCCCAACCCCCCCCCCAACCCCCCCCCACGCCCATGTATGCTCCTGGCCACAGTGTTCGTTTGTATATAGCATTTTTGTTTATTTATTTTTGTAATTTTACAAAGGGGAAGTATGTAAAATTTCAGTAACTTTTTCAATACTCTGTCTGAAATTGAACTAGTGATCGTTTCAGGTACAAAATTTGTATACACGAGTCATGGCTGGACACTGATGAGCGCTGTGCTGGAGGGGGCGACTGGGGAACGATTCGACAAACTGCTGCGCAATATGTTCCACCAGATGGGCATGAAGAGCACTTACTTGGACCAAAACAATCCACTGATTGCTAACAGAGCCCGGTGGGTGCTACTCAGAGTACAACCATTCATCAACACGGGGGTCTAGTCTCCGGGGTGGTCATGTACCGACATTTTGACTGTCTTTGTACCCTTTGTGTAATTACTGTTTACCGGACCCGAGTTCTACGAAATATTTAGCGAAGAAATGACCATTTTAAAAATTTTGGCCATATATAAGTTTAATCCTTATGTACTTAAACTACAAACAATTTGAAACTCTTGAACGCTTACTTCTTCCGTCTTCTGAATCTGATACGCCCTAACCGAAACAAACTTACTATCTTAAGTTGGTTCCACAGAAAGCGCAGCAAAAGCTGCGGTTCGTAGCCACCACCAGTTTCTGTTAGTTATTCAAGCAAGTCTAGGTCATAAAAGTATATCATGACGACTTGCTGTAAAACTGCTTTAGTAAAATATAAATAACTTGATTAATGAAATTAATTTAATTATTATGATAAAATTTATGCGTCATCACAGCTGTCATGTGAATTGTTTTTTATTCCTTACTGCAGCTACTACCGACGGCGTGTGTTTCATCGTCTTGAAAATGTGCCGTTTGTGAACAATTCCTATAAATGGGCCGGTGGTGGCATTTTATCGTGTGTTGGTGACCTGCTAAGGTTCGCCAATATCCTGCTGTACTCCTACCAATGCATGAATCCCTCGGCGGCCATTCTGCAGCTCAACCAGGAGCCAATGCCCGAGGCGTTCAGCGTGGGTCCGGCTGGACTGGCCAGTGTTTTGAATGAGGACGGAAAGTAGGTCATAGCTGTAGATCGTAATGTGTAGATCGTACAGACAGGTATGGGTTTGATTTCAACGCGTCAACTGAATCAAATGTGTGAGTTAAACCTAATTTTTACTAAAATTAAGCCATTCATAGTAATATATTTTTCAGGATTAAAGTGGAAAGTTAAAAGTTAAATTTGTAAATATTCATCATTTATCCTAGTAAAAACCAAACTGGTTTTATCATAATAAACAGTATCGTGGTTATTGTAGTAGCAGAAGTGATGGAACTTTTTTCACAGAAATACGAATCGGCTTTAAGCTTGTTTAGCACACAATTACGTTTACATTCTAAATAAATTTTCAAATTCAAAAAAGTTAGTCATAATATTTTAATTCAGCCTTTCTGATGGTTTGGGGTTACTCATTTATAGCTTAGTGTAACTTAAAACAGTAGGATTACATTTTATTAAACTGGTATCATAAAGTGTGCCACCATGTGCGTCAGCAAATTTTTGCAAGGTATTTATGGTTTGAAAACGAAAAGTAAGCTTTGTTTCGATGGCCAAGTTTGTTTTCAGATTTCCAAAGGATCGCTTGATTGAAACGGCATCCTCTGGCCCCGGCATTTGCTGTCCCCAGCCAGGCTATTTGACTTCGGAGACCGTACACAAAATGTGGACCATAGTGCCCAATACCATTCTCTCGTGCGCTGCGGAGGAGGGAGCCTACGGCATGGGCTGGGGCGTCATGCCTCCAATCTCAGGCAAATGGGGACCAGAGAGACCAGGTTAGTTGCGTCAAGTGATTTTGTTGGAAACAGTTTGCTCGAATCACTATGACCAATTGAAGCAGCAGCACTTTGCAGCGGGACGTACAGGTAACTTTGAATTCTATGATGCACATAGGCTTAAGATGGTAGTTCCATAATCGCAGTTACCCTTTTTTCCGACAGATGTATACACTATGGGTAAAGAAATAATTTCTTTAAACTACACCAAAATATACACCCGGACTATTTTTATGCATGGCTGTGTGTTTTTACGTACTGCCAGGAATAGTGGCGGCGGACAGGATACTGCAGGACAGGCAGGCTTTGGCGTATGCGTTCTTATTCGTCGCCATGGCGTATGCGTTCTTATTCGTCGCCAAACTGTTAATATATGCGCCGTGAATTTCATGTTTTTTAATTAAATTGTTGGGTTGCCGACCAGTTCCGAAGCAAAGGCGACCCTATTGTACCTGTAATGTCTGTTATTATTAATATTATTATTATTATCCTTTACAAGTTTAGTTCGTCGGGTATGTTAGGGATGTACACATGAAGCAGGTACGCAGATTACCAAAACGACAAATTAAGTGATTTGAGAAAATATCTGCTGAAGAAATACGTGAGTATATATCTGTATGTAAGTGTATGCTTGGAATTGAATCGAGTTGCGGTCAAAACATTCACGGTTAAAAATTTGAAAAATGTCACCCCCCGCTGGACTCGAACCAGCGACCAGAGGTTTCAGAAACCTCAATGCTAACCACTACACCACGGGGGCTACGACAAAGGTACGTTAAAATCTGTTTAAGTTGTATTGTTTGTATTATTTAACACTATGGAATGATTCCAAAAATAAATTTTCTTTCCATAAAAGGAATTGAGCTTAGTTATTATGATAATACTGATAAGGGCACTGTAAACTTTCGTTTATCGTTAGGTATATTCAAACCTGGATTATTATATTTATCATTTTGCTTAGGATAGTTTATATCCTATTAATTAGCATAGTACTTCATGTGTCCATTTTTTGATTGTAAGCCGTTTTTTTGTTTGCAACCACTTCTTTGGATGTAATACTTTATGGAAGTGAACCAAACTTTGGTGGAGGGGTCCCCCTCTTGAGTGAGTCTGTTCGCCACTTCGGTGACCCCGTGACCTGACGGGGGGCTGGGTCACGTGACCCTCAAAATCAGGGGGTCGTCAGGGGTCAAATTTTCGCAATTGAGATTTTGATGTTTCTGGGTGTAATTTGAGTTCCTGAACACGAATCAGGGGGTCGTTGCGCCAACTTACAATAATTGTTGCAATATTGTAACAGATGATTCGTAATGAAATTACATGATGAATTCGTAACGAATCACCTGATTTTGCACTTACAATTGTTACAATTGTAAGATTTGTAAGTTGGTGCAACCACCCCCTGAGCTTAGTTTTTGCCTGGGTCCTCCCTGGACTCCTCTATGGCCGCGTCAGGGTACCCCTAGTAGGGCCTCAGGGGTCAAATTTTCGAAATTGAGATTTTGATGGTTCTGGGGGTAATTTGGCCTCCTGAACACGTATCTGCGGTTTATTTTTGCGTACGACCCCATGTGGACCCCCCTATAACCACCTCAGGGTACCCCCCTGGTGTGGTCAATTTTTCTAAATTGAGATTTTGATTTTGTTAGGGGTAATTTGTCTCCTTGAACACGAATCCGAGGTTAATTTTTGCCTACAACCCTCGTGGACTCCCCCAAGCCCCCCCTCCCCCCTTGGATACCATGCCCCAGAGGACCAAAGGGGTCAAATTTTCAAATTTGAGATTTTTATGTTTCTCAAGGTAATTTGAGCTCCTGATCACGAATAGAGGGTCCACTGCCCAGGTTAGAGGGTCCTCTCCCTAGAGTAGAGGGTCCCCTGCCAAAGTCGGCAACCCGTTGTAGCCACTTTACTAGTTGTTGTTAAAATACTGAAATTCACTTTTTTATTGACATTATTTGTAATGCAGCGGGCCATAAATTTTGACCATAGCGGACACCCGCCTCTCTTTTTCATCTAGCAAGTAAGTAGGGATGGAAGTCTCGGTCTCGGTCAAAACCCGAGACTAGCCCAGTCTCAGTAGTAGTATTTGGCGCCTGTTAGGGAATACAAAACCTCATACGTTTCAAAAAATGAGGTTTTGTACTCCCAAATGCGCCAATGCACCAGCTATTTTTATTTTATTTTTTATGCGAAATATGATTTTAATAAAATAAATAATCAAATTGATAATTTTAAAATTCAGTTTGAAACTTTGTTCGTTGAGAAATTTCTCTTCTCTTCGCTACCTCGTCATCTACTGAGACACTCTATTTGGTCCGATTTGCAGCAAACTCGATACATCCACCTCCGAGTCAGAGCCGGAATGATATAATTCTTGCGGAGCGCGGGCAGGTATGTTCATTGTTTTTCGTTCCAACTGCCGTTGTCGCCGACGCTTTATACCCGCCCGCTTCCTTTCCGATTTCGGTCTTTTTGTCACACTGGAATGAATAAATTTTTTTAACTAATTTTATAGCTTTATTCTACATAAATGGATGACTTAAAAAGCTGGAGAAGTAATTTTTAGTACAACTTTAATAAAGTTTTGATACGTAAGCGCTAATTTCAATTTAATACATTGTTTAACTGAAAGACATTTTTTTAAAACTAAACTAAGACACAAGTAACTTTTAAATTAATTTAGTTGATAAACTAATATTAACTGATGAAACATAGGTGGAGTAAATCTATGTTCTTAGTTCAAAAAACTATTAACTCATATATTGCATTTAGCTTTTAAAAGTGCTCTTGCTTACTTATTATTCTGAACTGCATTCTGTTCCGTTTCAGACTGTAGACTCTCACAATCTCACTCGGCAGGACTTCGTCACCAGACCAGTCGAAGATTCGAGTATGGCCGAGTGGTTACGGTGTTCGAATTCTAATCTGAAGGTTGGAGGATCGAATCCCAGCTACTCGGTTATACGTAGTCTCCTTGAGCAAGAGATTAAGGCCACATTGCTCCGGCCAACCCAGCAGTCCATCCTCATCTGGTCGGTAAATGGGTACCACAATAACGTGGGAAGGTAACAGGGGTCCGTGTAGGGCATTATGCCTTGAGAGGCTGGCCCCCCCTCCACGGATGTAGTCACTCTTGAAGTGGCACCCCTGACGCTCCAGGGCTTTCTAACGGAGATGAGCACCGCACCCGAGGGCGGACACGCCAAAGGTTCTCTATCCGCGGGTTACATTTACCTTTTTTGCCAGTCGTAGATCAGGAGATCCTAACGCTCTAATCAGTGAGCTAACCAACTTACTACTCTTACGATATCTTTATCAACTGAGCTAGCTCACTAGTCACATTACGTGACTACTAACTACTAATCAGGCTAGCCCATTACAGAAGTTACATGTTCTTACTTATTAATTATCAAATTACTTAAGTTTACGTGTCCTCAGGTTAAAATATTGCACAATGATCAGTTTTTACCATGTCGACGTCAGCTTTTTAGCATTTGTGAATCCTTGTCAAATGCATTATAAAATCTGTTTCAGTAATGTTTCACCCCATAATTCACACATACCATAAATACTGAATAAACTAAGTCAATAAGTCGATTGAAGCGGTTTTTTCAAAGATTATTAGGTTATTTAAAAAATACATCTATATATTCTATGTACATAATATACGAAACTCTTTGACTTACCCACGTTCAAGTGCTGGTAAAGTGATAACTGGATAAAAATCTTTAACGTAGCCTACAAATTTCGACACTCTGTCAAATATTTCTTATCTTGAAAACAAATTAATAACAAGGATATTTTTACTTTTATGGCTTACGTTAGTGATAAGGTGTATATACAGGTACACGATCTAACCGAACTTCAGTCTTCTCAACAAGTGGTTTCTACATTTCAAGATCCACTTTAGTCTACCTTTACTTGAACTCATATATGTACACGGGGTCGCGGTCTGGGCGGGGGCTTGTCCCGAAATTTTCGACATTTTAGGGGGGGCTTGTCCCGATATTTTGTCCCAAAAACGCGAAAATTTCCAATTTTTGCCTAAAAATGGGAAATTTTTTCGAAATTCCGATATTTTAAGCGATTTTTTCGTTTTTTTGGTCTATTTTGCAGCATTTTACGGCGATCTGAGACGATTTTGGGGTTTCAGAGAGGGGGGCTTGTCCCGACGGGTCAAATCCGCGGGGGGCTTGTCCCGGAATTTCAAATCTGGGGGGGGGGCTTGCCCCCCCAGACCCCCCCCCCCATGTACATCTGTGCTTGAACTCTTGGACGTGCACACATTGAAAGAAAATTTTGGTTTTAGGACATTAAGTTTTCCAAAGAAGTACAAAGCTACATTTAACTAGTTTTTGCGCTTTGGCAGTCCAAAGAAGATGGCTTCTTTTCGGTCTGGGTTCGGGCCCACTGGGCCGCCGCCACACGGCCCCGGGCTGGTGGCGGGCCGCGAGCCGCAGTGCATGATTGAGCGTCGACCCGCGGCCGGCCCGGCTCGGTCGGCCCGCGGTTCGCCACCGGCCCGGGCCGATCTCTAACAATAACTATCATTGTCCGTGTACTGCCTGCCTCTAGTTTAGTGCTAAATGTAATATCTAACTGTTTCATCAGACAGCCAGGCATTTTATGTATAGTTATGGTGATATCCATTCTGCTACAGCTACAAATTGTGGACCTGTGTGTAATTAAGTCTGCACTTAGTTAACTACGTAGTAACATAACAAAAACTAATCAGGTTGGTTTTGCAGTTAAGTTAAATTTTACAGTTTTAATCAAACAAACAGCTGTTTCAATGATTAACGTAGTATAACTTCAAGCAAGTTCATTAAGAATTCATTATTATTGCATATTTAAGGTGAATGTCTAATGTCTACAAGAATTCTGTTCAGCTCTTGCCATAACTAAGATATGTTCTACAGTGCGTAGAATGGGCGGCAGATTTCAATATTTTTTCCAATGATGGCAATTTATAGAGTATTTGAGATATCCCTTTTCGAGACCGAAAGGAAGCCATCTTCTTTGGAATGCCAAAGCGCAAAAACTAGTTAAATGTAGCTTTGTATTTTCTTGGAAAATTTGTCCTAAAACAAAAATAGTATTTCAATATGTGCATTTATTCTGGCATGGAATTTTGCTAGCATAAAAGTTGTTGGCGAAAATCACCAAATAATTAATAAATCCTTGGTCTTGAAACCAATGTCTATGAACCCCACTTTATAGGTACGTGGATGTCACCTTTTTTGCGTGTTTCTTTGACAAATTTGGTTAAAAATATTATTTTTCATTGAGTGCATTTACTCTGGCATTGAATTTTGTTAGCATAAGTGTTGATTGAGAACAGAACCAAATAACAAGTATCTGGTCCTAACTATAAGGTTTACATCCCTCACTATCTATGTACTTAGATGCCACATTAGGGCCTTTTTATACCGCATATTCACTGGGTTAGATTAACTAAAGTAATTTGAAACTTAATATAAACTTGACAAGCGTTAACGAATTTTTGCCGAACGACTAAGCCTAATCATTTGCAATTACTTGCAAAATTACGTTACATTAGTTATGTTAATCCTATATAAAATTCTTACCGTTTACGTTTTTGTAACCATTCCACGTCCAGAATAATTCAGCCAATCCACGTCCACGTCCAACAAGAGTTCAAGTAAAAGTAGACTAAAGTGGATCTTGAAATGTAGAAACCACTTGTTGAGAAGACTGAAGTTCGGTTAGATCGTGTTCCCTTTTTTTATCACTAGGATAGGCCATAAAAGTAAAAATATTATCTTTAACGACCAAAACTTGGATATGTTTGATCAGACCGACTCACCTTCAGAGCTAGGGGTGCCTATATTTGTATTTGGCTTGCAAATTAAAGCAGATGTTACACGTTGCTTGTCGCTTTTATTCGAATCCCCCTTTTTTCGGCAAGAAGACCCTAGCTCAAAGAAGGTAATAACATTTTATTGTTTTAATTGTTTTACATGCTATTTATGCAAAATTTTCTAAAATTAGTCAATTATCTGCAGTCTTAATTCACTGCTATCTTTAAATTGAGCTGTGTATAAGCAGCGAACTTTTCTTTTTTCTTCCATCTCTTGTGGCTGGTGACTTGAGGCTTGTGGCTCCAACACTTTACTAGCACTTCAGTATTTATGGGATGTTTGATTTATTGAGTGAAACACCACTGAAATAATTTTTATAATGCATTTGACAAGGATTCACAAATGCTAAAAAGCTGACGTCGACATGGTAAAAACTGATTATTGTGCAGTATTTTAACCTGAGGACACGTAAACTTGAGTAATTTGATAATTAATAAGTGAGAACATGTAACTTTTGTAATGGGCTAGCCTGATTAGTAGTTAGTAGTCACGTAATGTGACTAGTGAGCTAGCTCAGTTGATAAAGATATCGTAAGAGTAGTAAGTTGGTTAGTTCACTGATTAGAGCGTTAGGATCTCCTGATCTGCGACTGGTCTGGTGACGAAGTCCTGCCGATTCAGCCAAGATTTTATTCATTACAACTTCCTAGTCACAATTGTTTGCTTTAGTTTCACCGTCGAAGTGGGATTGTGAGAGTCTACAGTCTGAAACGGAACAGAATGCAGTTCAGAATAGTAAGTAAGCAACAGCACTTATAAACACTAAATGCAATATATGAGTTATAACGTATTAAAAATTTATTAAAGTCGTACTAAAAAGTACTGGTCTAGTTTTATAAATCATCAATATGTAAAATAAAGCTATAAATTTAATTAAAAATTTTATTCATTCCAGAGTAACAAAAATACCGAAATCGGAAACGAAGTGGGCGGGTATAAAGCGTCGGCGACAACGGCAATTGGAATGAAAAACAATGAACATACTAGCCCGCTCTCCGCAGAAATCATACCAGTCCGGCTGTGACGCGGAATGGACGTATCGACATTGCTGCAAATCTGACGAAATAAATGACTTGGTTTGGTGACTTGGTGTCTCTGTAGATGACGAGGTGGAGAAGAAAAGAAGAGATGGGCTTAATCCGGCCCAGAGCTGGGGACGCTCGGGCTTAATCCGGCCCAGAATTGGGGACGCTCGGGCTTAATCCGGCCCAGAATTGGGGACGCTCGGGCTTAATCCGGCCCTGAATTGGGTACGGACGGGCTTAATCCGGACCTCCAATAGGGTACCGGATAATATTACCCTGCTTTGTCAGACCATTCGGTTCAGTACCCAATTTAAAGAACTACAAAGTTTAATTACGCTATAAAAATTATTGCCAGATATCATTTTTGAGGCTCTGTAACTCGACAATGTGATCAGGTACAGAAAGGTTGTTGAACATTCAGGGAGAACTTTTTGCAGGCTTTCAGGCGCTGTATACTGTACATTTTTAACAACTACCGATTCCTCGTCAAATAGAGTGTCAATCACCGTTTTGAACAAAGTCGAAAAAAGTTGATTTTTCTTAGGTTTGAAAATTCATATCCGGACACGTAGTAACACGTATAAGCTGTAACTGGCATTGTTGGTAGACTACCTACCAATGTTCAGGAATATGCATTTACTTACTTCGTATCCATGTTCAACTCCTTAGAAAATGGAGGGCCATTTGGTGGTTTGAACAAAGCTGAAAAAATTCAATGTTCAACCGTATGTACGTTAGCATGCAGATTTTGTGTTATTTTACTCCAGCACTTCGAGACAGTGTTACGCTGTTTAGTTTTAGCAACTCCAGATTCTCTACCACATGGAGTGCCATTCACGCTCAAAGTGAAATTTTAGCAAAACCAGGGCTATTTTATGTCTGAAAGTTGTCTTATCAGTGTTTGTTGTGTCAGTCGCACGTGGCAGACAATGTGACGTAATTTTTTCCATGATTTTAGGGAATCATTCTATAGTTGTAATTTTATAAAATAGCAATGACGAATGAATAAATTTTTGCTGTCCACACTGCACATTTCAACTGCTGGCAGCAACTTTTATTTAACACAAATTGGTACAACATTATACTTTGTGATTTAGTAGAAGGCAGGCTGACACTATGTAAACAAGATTTATTTACATAACCATTAGTCATATGATTTCAAGTTTTTAGTGGAAATCACGTGACTATCTAGGTTGAATTTGATTGGCTAATAAAAAAAGATTGCGCAGTTGCTCTCCACCTAGGAGCAATGACTGAAATTAAAGCAGAGTTGAAATCTGATCTGACGAAAAGAACTATACGTGTACTGTACTGGCTTGGACCCTCTGTTATCAAATAGTGGACGTTTCCTGAATGTATGCTTAACTGCATTCATAATTGTTTGCATTAATGAGTGTACTTTCCACGTTAATGTACTGTAAAGTTGTACAATAAAATAAAAGGCGTAACGGTAGCCGTAAACCGTCTGATGAGGCATTTGGCCGTGACGAAACGCCTTTACTTCTACACGAAGAAAATATCCAACAACTTTACAATTCACTTATAATTTACTCCGGATGAGTAATGAACTGATAACGGCTGTGGGGTAAGCCAGGGGCTGGTATTTACTGGTTTGAAACTAAAAGTTTATCTAGACGACTATGGGGTAAGTCAGGGACTGGTACCTACTGTTTTGCAGCAAAAGTTCTTATCAGTAAACTATTTAAGACGATCCGAAAACTAAACTAGAACGTTTGCTAAAATGAATTCGCACACAAACACTTTCGAAAAGGCAACTCAGTGAAGAAGAAATCTACTTTCATTGGAGGTCAAAATTTGACTCAGTTTACTCTTTCTGATCCAAATTTTACTGAAGAAGAGTCGATCGGCGGTGAAATTAAAATTTACAAGTGGAGGAAATTCAATGATGTGGTTGGAATCAGAGGGTGGACAAGAGAAGCTACGTGGTGGGTCAGAACAGTGGAAGGGAAGCGAGGACAACTATTTTCTTAAAACTGCGTATCCAGATGGTCCACCGGTGAAAGGGTATAATGGACATATAAACTAAGTTTTAAATTCATGTATTCATGTTTGCATGTATTTATATAGAATATATACTCCATGTATGCATGCAAAGTAAACTTGATAAAAGCCTTGCGCATTTCGTCATACCGATACCAGTACGGTAATTTTGATAAAAACTATAATGACAAAAAATTTTCAGTACCGGGTTGGTAAATACAGGCTGTCTATGCTGAATTTTGGTTTATTTGAAGTCATGGACTCTGTTTTAGGACATTTGCAACGGGGGGAGTTTTGAACATACTCCCCAATAGAAACCCACTCCAGGGGACCATAGTTAACAGCTTCGTTATCTAATAACGAGATATTGTACCCAAAGTGAAGCCCCCCAGGATAGGTAACGACGAGATCACCAGGACATTTGTTGGATAATACTAGTAGGGAAAAATGCCCTTGTCGGGCGGCTCCTTGGGTAGAATAGGTTACTGTCTGTCTAAAGCGGAAAAATACTTAGGCTGAGCTTGTAAAAGCATTGGTACAAGACTTTATTAACGAGAATATGCAATTCGTGTGAACTCGTTAAAGTAGGTGGACTAGGTATACCTGTTGAGAATAGGAATATGATCTTCGTAGGGCAGACACTGTTTTCCGCACCCTTACTAGTCCACTCTCTTTTTCCGCTGTAGTGGAAACGAAGCACAGAGCATAGCTATCACTACATATAGCTATGACGGCTTCACTGCCTGAAGCGGACCAATGTAGTAAACCACACATTCGTAATCAGGGACATCAAAATTCAAGTTTTGAAAGTTTTACCCCTTGGACACCCGTCGGGGGGGGGGTATCCTGAGGGAGGTGGTGGGGTCGCAGGGGAGTCAACGAGCGTCATAGACAAAAATAGACCTCAGATTCGTGTTCAGGGAGTCAAATTACACCTGTGTACATCAAAATCCGAATTTTCAAAACTTGACCCCTTGGATCAGTTGTGGGGGGGGGGTACCCTAGGCGGGGGCCGTAGGAGAGTTTACGAGAGTCACAGACAAAACTGAATCTCGGATTCATGTTCAGGGGGTCAAATTATTCCAATGGACATCAAAATTGCAAATTCGAAAAATTGACCCATTTTGACCCCCTAGGTGGCACCCTGGGGGCCATGGGTGTCCAGAGTGGGTATAGGCAAAAATAAATCCCAGATTCGTGTTCAGGACACCAAACTACCCCTAGAGACAAATTTTTGAGAATAAACTAGAAAAAAAATTTTTGACCTTCAAAAGTGCAAAAGGGTTCCCGAGTCCCCTTTGGGAACACCCTGGGGGGGCGATCGGGTGGGCAATACTTCAAAAGAACCTCAGGATCAATGAGCCGGTCCCTGTGACGCAATGAGCAAGTGAGCACTGGCCCATTGATAGAGGGAAAATATCAAAAGATAAATTACGCAGCTTGTTGTGGCAACAGCTAGGTACTACATACCAAATTTTGGCAATAAGAATTGCTAGCTAAAGCCCAACAGTAGTTTATCCCATATAGATTTAAATTTTCCAAATGCGCACCGAAAACACTACGAGCAGGTCCTATGTACAAGTTTGGAATGTTTAAACCCTGAATGCGATACCAAGATTCTTTTTTGGCGATATGGTAGAGCCGGCAATCAGGAATGTTTGAAAGACGAAAATTTAAATTTTTATGTATGGAACCTAAAGTGTTTGGAATACCAATGGCATATTGGCATTGGTAACTATTTGTAGTGAAGAAGTTCCGCCCATAATTTTCTAGTGCATTCTCGATGAAATCGTTTGGGACTCGGGTATGGTTTTCGTAAATGCTGTTGCCTGAAAATGCACCTTCCCCATAATTATGAATTTGTTGAATTGCCTGCCATACCGTATGCGCCATATTATTGGGCCATGGTATACTAGCTAGCTGAAATGTCTGGGCGTTCTCTATTCTCAAGTTTAAGGCACCAATATGATTACCCGTTACCGCATTCAGGTCAATGAAATGTTCTCAGATCTTCTGTTAAAGCTATTGGCGTTATAACACCCCCGGATCGTTAATATGTACAGGCCGTTTCATACAAAAAGTCAATAAAATAAATATATAAATAAAATAAGCAAGTATTATATACATAATGCACAAAATGAATTACCAAACACACAAAGCAAGAATTCATATCTAAAACAATAAAACAAAACACGAAATTATAAATTATATAATGTAGCAAAATAAAAATAAATATTTGAAAACAGATTATTCTGAATTAAATACTAAAAATCATATACGTAATAATATGATTTTTTTGTTTTTACAACGTACTATATTTCTTGAAGGTACTCAGCTGCTGCTACAAGTACCAGCAAACGCCTCCCAATACTAATTTCACACATTTATAGATCCTAACAATTTTATTTATACCTGATCTATATATATTAATGAAATAATAGTAATATAAATAAAATCTATGAATTAATAGTAAAATAAATAAAAACTAAATGTAGCAATAATGAAGAAAAATATTAAAAAGTATAAAATTAATTAAATTACATATAAATTGCACACAAAAATAAGCAAAAGATTGTATATATATATATATATATATATATATATATATATATATATATATATATATATATATATATATATATATATATATATATATGTATATATTTATACAAAAATAGCATTTAGTAACGAACACTAACTATAACCGCAAAACACTATTGCCACACAAAAATCGACAACAGCTCAAAGTAAATAAAATATAGAAAAAAAACTATTACCGCATAATATAAACTATAAATATACAATTCAATAAAAAGTCATATGCAGTGTTACTATAATACTACGTTACACTGCCTAGAACCTAAAGCATTGAAACATATACAATACGTAGTAAGTGCAAGCTTGCCACAGCCTAGATAAGAACTTGTAAATTTTACCACCCAGGTTGAACATAAAATATTTTCAGCTTTGTTCAAACAACCAAATGGCCCTCCATTTTCTAAGGAGTTTAACATAGATACGACGTAGGTAAATGCATATTCCTGAACATTGGTAGGTAGTCTACCAACAATGCCAGTTACAGCTAATACCTGTCCGCATATGAATTTTCGAACTTGAGAAAAATCAACTTTTTTCGACTTTGTTCAAAACGGTGATTAACACTCCATTTGGCGGGGAATCGGTAGTTGTTAAAAATGTACTGTATACAGCGCCTGAAAAACCAAACCCCAGCAAAAAGTTCTCCCATAATGTTCAAGAACCTTTCTGTACCTGATCACATTGTCGAGTTACAGAGCCTCAAAAATTATATCTGGCAATGATTTTTATAGCGTAATTAAACTTTGTAGTTCTTTAAATTAGGTACTGAACCGAATGGTCTGACAAAGCAGGGTAATCTAGTCCGTACCCTATTGGAGGGCCGGATTAAGCGGGATATCTTATCCGGTACCCTATTGGAGGGTCGGATTAAGCCCGTCTGTAACCAGTTCAGGGCCGGATTAAGCCCGGGCGTCCCCAATTCTGGGCCGGATTAAGCCCGAGCGTCCCCAGTTCTGGGCCCGTCCCCGTCCCCAACAGGGCCTGGTTTGGGTACTCTGTACTACTCTCGGTTTGTACCCGGTCTCGGTTTTTCAAATCTGAAAAGTTTTTCTGTGGTGGTGGCCCCATCTTTGGTTTATATTTTTGGCGAGAAATTTTTCTCGGGAGTTTTCATTTTACCAAAATTTCACACCAAACAGTGAGACTGTCATTTTTTTTCCGAAAACAACTTTCTGTGGTGTGGCTGTTTAGTTTATCAATAAACACTGTACACCATAGTTTTTTTGGGCAAAATACGGGGCAAATGCTCAAGATATTGAAATTTTGCTCACCGAAATTGAAAATTCTGCTCACCGCTCTGAAGGTGCCACCCTTTGGTTTTTGACCAATAGGTCTCCAATTCACTAAATTTGGCCTATGAATAAAAATTTTCTCCAACTTTTTTTCTGGGGGATGTCCGCCCCCAGACCCCTGCAACTACATGGCTCCAGCGCCCAACTCTAGAATAGAGAGAAAATACACTCAATAGCGACAGCGCTAATGTGTCATGGGGCTGGCTATTCAGATCGCTCTTGTCCACCGAGTTTAACAAAATTAATTTTTCCTATTCACAGCAAACTTGTCCATTATCTTTAACGAGCGAGATTCCATGTTTCCGCTTTAGAAACCTCCTATTCTAACCTCCAGTGTTGCCCAAGGGGGCATTTTTATAATAATGTTCCGTGGGGAAATCTGTTCTCCGTAAATATTACCACAAGAGGTGTTTGCTCCTTTTTGCTTTTTGTTGCCAGGCCCGAAAAATTTCTGAAACGTCTCAAATAACCTGAATAACCTTGAAAAAAACCTGCTGTACGCACACAAAAATGTTTGTGATTAAGTTTCTTACTTAATACTATCTTTCAAGTCTGTTTGTAATTATTATAATATTTATTTTTTAGTGCTCGTACTTGGCTGGTCAAATATTTTTCATGCGAATTGGCTGCTTCACATAGTTAAAAATGAGAATTTTCAATTAGTACTAAATTAGCAAAAATCAAAAACAAAAATTTGCGAAAATATAACCCAACGCACTACTCAGACCATGCCGTGATACATGTAGTTAGGGAGATGAGAAGGGACGACGACGCTCAACTTAAGGGGAGTGAAGTCCCAAGGGATTGAGGACGCCCCACTCGAAGGGCAAAGAATGAAGGAGCGTCACGGCACGCAGGTAGTGTTGGGATTTTTTTCGAAACGTACCCGAACCCGAACCCGAACCATTCGTACCCGAACCCGAACCCGAACTTTGGCCAAATGAACTGCATAACATTACACACTAACTATATTTGAATATAGAATGTCAAAAAAGTGTGGAGCAATTGAGTCAACAACCTTTAGTGCAAGGAATAAATACTTTCAATATTTAACGTTGAATGAAGGATTAGTCAGCAAGAAACCGACTTGATTAAGTTTCATGCTTAATCAAGTCATAGTCATTTTCACCCGTTGTTTCGATTTTTAGAAAAAAAATGAAACGTGTAGGTGCTAGTGTTTGTTACCGGTCGGAATTTTTGGCGGGCCGGCCGACCGAACATTTTTGCCCGCCGGAGCCGGTCGGCGACTTACGCGGCCGGTAACAAACACTATATACTAGGTGCATAAGGTACTTATCTGGTACGAAAGTTGCGCCAAAATTTCCGTCTGTAGCTTCAATAATTAAGCTTCATCAAACTTTATAAATTGCTTTGTATGTTAACAAGTGACGTTATGCTCGTTCGAATTCGAATGAACAAATTCATATGTCACTATTGGTGCGCGTAACCGCGACAGTTTTGTGTTTATTTGCTCTTCGATGGTATAACTAAATGTCAGATGCACTTACCTCGTTGCTCAGTGCGCTTATAGCACTCATTAAGTTTATGACTTATGAGCACATTGGTACTCGCTGTCACGATGCGCGATTGAGCTGAAACACCAAACAGTTTCTGCGTGTCCGTTGCAGATTATTCTTCGCGCTTAACAAAGTCTTATATGTCATATTGGCATCTTCGAAAGCTACCGCTCACGAATTGTTCGCGCGAATAGACTTGCATAGAGTTAAGGCCTAGGGCTGATTTAAATTCAGAGGCGCCCTGCACGGCCTACTTTTTCGGCCCTTGGCCCAGCCCAGGCCGTTGGGAGCATTTTCAGGCCTAGCCCGGCCCGGACCGTTCAGCGTCGTCTGTCGGCCCGGCCCGTTGGCAGGAAAAACGGTCAGTGGGCCATAGACTCTGATATTGCGGTCAAATTGTGTTGCTCGTACCTACCCAGAACAAAATTGGGGGAATGACCTTTCAATTTTTCCGTACTGGGTTAAAATGCACTTTTAAGCAATTTTAACACTTATATATATAACTTCGCATCACAAAGACAAACACAAGATCACTAAGCCTTCAAGTTGCAGGAGTGTGGGGGCGGCAGCTTCCAAAAAATTTCAATTTTTAGGTCGAATTTGGTCAACTGGAGACATATCTGAAATTTTTTCTGCCAGAAAAATTAAAACAAACGGTAGGAACGTCACATCAGATAGCCTATATATTACACAAGTTGACAAGTAAAGCAGCAGAATGTACTTATGCATAGATGCATTAGCTTAATAGCTCACAATAATAACAGAAAGCATAACCCATTGAGTTGTAGGGTTGTGAGTCCCCAGCAAAAACAATTATACAATTTTTGATTTGTGTGGATTTGTTAACTGGAAACATATTTGAAGTTTTTTAAACCAAAAGGCGATAAAAACCAAAAGGGGGTAAAAATGTGAAGTTCATTCTATTTATTCTACTTAAAATGTTTATGATCTTTAGAAATTAGGAATAAAAATTTTGTAATTGGATCAGAAAATTTAGGTACCCGAACCACTTTTTGCGTCCCCATCTGATTGGAACCCGAACC
>JASANF010005132.1:0-24472 GCA_030248245.1 Trissonchulus sp. WLG1_4
TATAAATTCACTTAGTGTAAAAATGTGTGAGGTTAAAATGAGTGAGAAACACGAACAGGAGATTTTCTGGAAGCAGTGTTAGGTAATGCACTATGCCGTGTCTATGTAGCACGATGACCGTCGACACATTTACCTACAACCATGAACTATTTTAATAGTAGGCCTTTATATGCTATTTATTGCATACCTATGTGGGTGTGTAATAAATAGACATGTAAACGCTTATATACCTTTACCTACAACTTTACCTATTGCAATATTTTCAGTACATAGAACACTGCAAAGAGACTTACGCGCTCGGACGTATCGGGGAGGCCATTGAAGTGGCGAGGGCCATAGCCTTCTTGGCGGGGGATGCCACATTCACCACCGGAGAGTTGCTCAAAGTGGATGGCGGATTAGGAATCATGACGCCCAGATGATAATAAATAGGATTTACTGTTCCAGATTGTTTTCGATCCGTCAGCTTTTATAGAGTTTTAATAATTCATTTACGCACATATCTAGGTATTATCTACCTACATATTTAATCTGGAAAGCAAATAAGCTCTTCTGCTCAGTGCGGAGCGGTTACATTGTGAGGCCTGAGTGTCAATATTCCAGGGGAAGTATTAAACGCGGCCACTGACTTTAAATTTCTAGCTTCTGTACACATTTACTGCTGAGTAGCTGCAAAACCTCTCCAACATCAAAAACAAAGAGTTTATACTTTTATTTTTTGACATGTAAGCCTCACCGAGAGTTGAACTCGGGGTCACCAAACTTAGTACGAACTCAAACACAAATGTTGATACAATGTCGATAACTGATGATCTAATTGCGGATCAGAAAGTTGCCGGTTCGATTCGCCCCGGAGCTGCATATTTTGCATTCTACGGCAGTCCTAGGCCGGGTTCACAACTGGCACTTGCACAAGCACAAGCACAGCCGGTTCACACTGTAGAAAATTCTGCACAAGGACAAGCACAAAGCTTGTGCAAAAATTTTTATCTTTTGCACAAGCACAGCCAATTAACGCAGAGATTTTGTAGCTGTCAGTTTGGCTATAGGCATAAATAGCGTAAAATTAATTGGAAAGGTGTGGTTTTGGGAGGCAAACCCTTGTCGAAATGGATCTTATATTTACTGAAGAATGCATAACGTTCATTTACTCGTTCTTTTTTCAGTTTTAGTTTGCTTTGAGCTTTAAAATTACGTTTTAACTTTAGTTTTTCGCCTTTTCCTGTGTAGTTTCTTTCTTTCATAAAATAGTTCTAGAAGATTTCAAAACTTCAAAAATTTTAGCCTAAAATTACATGACGAAAATGTAATTTCTGAACACAAAAGACGTTACACTGGCGGGCTTCAATTTGATTGGCTGGGCTTGTGCTTGTGCAAATTCCAGTGTGAACGCCTAGGCCTAGTGTTTGTGCTTGTGCTTGTGCAAGTGCCAGTGTGAATCCGGCCCTAGGCACTGAGAGTTCCGGCAAGTTTCAATTTGTTGATGTGTGATAGGTAAATACCATCCCTTCTAGTCGTAATTAACACTAGAAATTAGGCATAGGTACCCAGATTAACGTAGGAATTTGATATTTTAAAAACGGTATATATGCGGCCTCTACAGTTTTAAACATGTTTCCTTAATTATTTGTGAATAACACATGTAATGCTGTCTTGTCCGTGTCATTTGTAATACGATAAAACAGCCAAAACTATACACCAACGCTATATTACACAAATTAATGGCGCACATTAATGCGCCCACATTCTCGTAGCTCGTAAGGTCGATGGGTGCAGAGGGCTCCGAAATGCATGAGAAACTATAGAAAATATCTATAAAATGCTTGTATTAATAATTAGGGACCGGTATGATATGAGTCATTCGGGTGTCTGTTTTTTCTTTCGGGTTTTTGTCATTTTTACCCTTTTTGCGTATCACTGCTTCAAACAGAACCTTATTCCGAAGTTGGCTTAGCAGATTAGGCTAAAAATAGCTTAAAGATTAAAATTAAATTTAACATTTCGGTTAGTAAAGCAGCACGTAATTAAGTTTAAGTTTGATAATGTTTCGCTAGCGTATGTCTGTATTTTGTTAATAATGCGCCACGCTCCTTTTTGTTAAGCTGACACTGCTATAGATTAATACTTTTAAGTGCTAACATGCTTTTGTATTAATTGTATTGCTAATATGTATAACATATTTGTGGATAAGGCCCACCGATTGGTGAACTTTTTTGCCGTTTGTCGATTTCGGGCTGATAAAAGGGCTATTTCGGCCATAGCATCGTTCTGCCCTATGGTCTTCCACGGTGTCACGCTCTTCCCTATTATATATCTTTGCTATTATGTTAACTGTCATTATGCTTGATTATGATGAGTGATTATTGATTATGATTGAGGTTATTTATCTAAAATTATTGTACTGTCGTATTGTCATTATCATATAGTGATTGTTGAATAAACCATCAATATATGTTTTTTGCGTTTCATGATTTCTTTGCGTTGTTTTTGCTGATGACAGGAAGTGTTGTGTGTTTATTTATTGTCGTAACGGATCTGGTTTGTTTTCATAAGAATAGGGACGTCTAGGGCAAAAAAGTTAAACCATTTTCATTTAAGTTAAAGTTAAAGTAAAGGCCATTGCTTCAATTTAAGTTAAAGTTACAGTTAAAGTAAGGCTCAGGCAGCAATTTAAGTTAAAGTAAGCCGAAAATCAATGACTTTTATATAACTTTTTTAAAATAACTTCAATTTAAAGTTAAAGTAAGGTTGTTTTAATTTAAGTCAAAGTTACAGTTAAAGTAAAGACCTCTGACTTTTTTTGGAGTTAAAGTAATACCCCTAACTTTTTTAATTTCAGTTAAAGTTAAAGTTTAACTTTTTTGCCCTAGGACGTACTGACACTTGATACCTGCCGTTCAGTCGAAAAAATTAAGTCCTCCACGTCAAATTTTTCGGTGTAATTAATTTAATCTCGATTGATGATTTTTAAACTCCAGCCAATGTGTCATTTATTTGGGTGTGTCGAAGGTAATAGGTCTCTCTTAGTGGAGAAATAGCTGAATCCAGCTATTTCTCCACTACATGAAATTACAGAAGTATTTTTACTTAACATGAAGCCAAATTTAAATTCCGATTAGGTAGATGGACCAGAGCAAATTTTGAAGCATTTGAAGTGAAATACCCATGACGTTTTAATGCTTACTCTGAAACGAATACCTTCCTGTTTTGAGCAATGAGCATATCAGGTAAAGTCTGACTTCCGTTATTTTAATAATTACTAGGATATAATTAATAGGATATAAA
Organism: Trissonchulus sp. WLG1_4; assembly: GCA_030248245.1. Lineage (NCBI taxonomy): Eukaryota > Metazoa > Nematoda > Enoplea > Enoplida > Ironidae > Trissonchulus > Trissonchulus sp. WLG1_4. The sequence continues at coordinate 3,286 of JASANF010005132.1, forward strand.
CTATCCTAAGCAAAATGATAAATATAATAATTCGGGTTTGAGTATACCAATAGAAAGATCAAGTTATACTTATTAACACACATATCCTCTTTAATCAAAATTGGTTCGAATTTTAAAAATTTTAAATTATTTTCACCAACTTCATCAAATCACTGCAAAAACGAACCAATTTAACGATTGTCCGTATTCACATACTAACACTAACACTTAAAGTTAGTGTAAACCCTAACTTTAAGTGCTTCGTAACACTAAATTTAGTGCTACGGAGCACTTAAAGTTAGTGTTTACACTAACTTTAAGTGTTAGTGTTAGTATGTGAATACGGGCCGATGTTTTAAACGTAAGTTGTCAGAAGCACCGGTGGCGCAGTGGATTAGCGTGTGGTTTCTACGTAATTTGATACGGTGAAGCCAGAGGTACCCAGTTCGATTCGGGGCCGACGCAATATTTCATTTTTTTTTCTTTTTTTCATTTCCATAATGACAAAGATCGATCATTTTTGTAAAGTCACGTGTGATGTGCAATGCTTTATCCAGCCAATGGGATTGCTCAAAAACTATATAGATATGCAGATGAGTTTAAAAATTAGTATATAAGGGGGCCAAATATTGATAAGATCGTCAGTCTTGACTGACCAGCAAGCCGTCTGTTTGGACGGCTTGCTCTTTTTGTGAACTGCGGCCTTCTAGGAGGAAGGTTCGCAGCTCAACCCACGGGATTTCGGCTTTGGCCGTTATCCTGTGGTTGGTGGCAGTTTTCAGCCAAAAAAATGGTTGAAAGCTGCCTAAACGGTGAGTCCCTTTAAAGGTGACTGCTGTTGCTTTTGAAGCTACAGCTTTCTTCTTCAAAGGTGAGTGCAGTCAGCATTTGAAGCTGCTGCATTCTAATCTAAGGCTCACAGCGTAAGCTGCAGAAGGTTGCATAGCTTGGTGTGATCCTTTCAATTTTTGACTTAGTGTGTGTTTGATTGAGTGTCGATCAACAGGTTCAAAATTGATTTAAAATAAAAAAAATAAGCCGCTTCTGAGTAGTGAGTAGCTACGTAATTTAGAACTTTATTGAGCAGTCAAATCTGAATAGACACTGATCTGTCAAATTTAACTACTCAGAAACGGCTCAATTTTTATCAAAAGTATTTTGGGGTTATATAACACAAAAGTATTTTGGGGTTGTGTAGCATCGCAGCCTCATGTCACCCGTCACTTGACAGTTCTGAAAATTTCCTCACAAAAGCCGTTATTTTCTGGTATCAAACGTTATGATTCCCGAAATCTCTTACAATACCTAAGGACTAACTACACAGTGTACCGATTGTAATCAAAATGCTAATACTTGCACTTAGACTGAATTTATAAAATAATAATTGAACTGACTTAACTTGAATCAATCTGATCTGGTCGAACTAGTCTGAACTAGACGCACTAGACTTGTTAATATTAATATTAAGAGTAGCTATTTTAATATTAAATTAAAAATATTTTGGGACTTCTGTTTATATTAATATTAAATTAAAAACAAATTAGGTACCTTATTTATATTAATATTAAATTAAAAAGATTTCGAGAGCTGTATTTATATTAATAGTTCATTAAGAATAAAAACTCAATATTATTATTAAAATGCACTGTACTTTTAATATTCTTTTTAATATAGCGAGACTAAAATTAGCGCTGAACATATATGACATATATACTTGTGCAAAAATTGACAAGCTGTATTTATATTAATAGCAAATTTAATTTTAATATACTTGTAATATAAATTTTAATACAGCGTAGAAAGCGTGTCTATTTGCAGGCACGCAAACAGGAAGGGGGGTTGGGTTGGTTGGGAATGGGGAAGTTGCACTCTGCACTACTGGAATTGTACACAAATCTCCCCTTTTGTTCTTAATGCCCGGCTGCTAAAAATAAAAAAACTACTAAAAATTTATTTGCTTAGAAATTATGGCAATTTTTGTAAATTTGCGGTCAGTAATGTCATAAATTTTCGTAAAATTTCCAGGTTTGCTGGCTTCTGGAGTCTAGACCCTCGCTGGCTCGCCGCATATATAATTTTTTAGAGCTCCAATTTTACTTTCGATGCCGCTCTGGTAAACAAATCTCATTGGTCTTGAACGAAATATGCTAATATGCATGTGTAGTTTTTGCTTTGAAATTGCAGTTAAGGTGGTAGTGTCGCCAAAGCACTTTTGCTCATAGATAGGTTGCAAAAAAATAGAGATTTTTGCTTTGAAATTGTACGTTCACTGAGAAATTAGTACAATGCTATACTGTATCAAATAATTACTGCCAGACACTACACTACCAATATCTACCAATATCTTGAACCAATCACCAATTGTATGCCAGACATCAGAGAATAGGGACATAACAGTTCAAAAAATCAAGCCAGATATCAGATTGGCCAGCCTGTGAAATACACATTACGTGTCGACGCACAACTTGTTGCCACAATTAAAAAGAAAAATTAAGGTACGTTTTTCTTTTGATTTTAAAATACGCGTCCAGATTTTTCACAATTTGTAATTATTGCTACAGAGTACTTCACAGTTTCCGCCAGTTTCACAGTTCAAACAGGTATTACTCCGCAACCCCTCAAGCAATTTGCACGAAATTTTGTGTACATAAACTACAACATATGTCCTTTCAGTCTGTGTCAACAAACTAGACAACCAAATTGATAATTGTGGCGAAATTATTGACTGTGAACAGGTTTTCAAAACGTCATTTTTACGACTGCGACCTCACTGCTAACAGTATCTGCATAAATTTTGATTAAACTTGGCGAAAGTACTTGCCTTAACACATATTTTTAAAATATACAAAGAATATGTCTTATCTTTTGCTGACAAAGCTTTACAGTTGCGCAAAATCGACTGCCTTCGCGACACTACCCCCTTAAATGCATTTTACAAAAATATTTCCCTGGCTACGCAACTGTTTCTGTCTACGAAAAGTGTCCCTTATCTACCAACAGAGTGTTCGTTCACTATTCGAGTTTCTATTCGATTTTGCGATATCTTTGCGACGCATATACGCATATGGCCGGCATAACAGTCCGGTGACTGGTAGGCAAAATGACACTCTGGATTTGGATGAATTTGACTTTTCCAAAAATACTGCCAGGGCCCGGTTTCATAAACAATGAATCAGGATTTATTAGTAAAACTGATGCAACATAGAAAATGCGGTATAGCTTTGCGTTTACACATTATTTTAGTTTGAAATTTTTATGACAGGTTGCCAATTTGTTGCATAACATGTGGTTAAAATCTCATAAAAGTCTTGTTATCTAGTGAAAAATATAGCGAACGTTAAGTCATTCATGAGTTGCATTTATTGGTGCATTTTTTCAAGTACTAATATTTACTATTTTATGGATCTAATGAATGACTAATGAATGGCTTTGATCTAACTAGACTTTTGACAGCACTGAGCAAACGTCACAAAATTTAAACCACACCTTGGGTAACATATTGGCGATAGGTCGTGAAGGTTACAATCAGAAGTGTTACGTAAACGCAACCGCAAAACGCAATTTTCTAGCTTACGTCAGTGTTATTAATGAATCGTAACTGATTTTTATGAAACCGGGCCCAGTCCGGCCCAACTTCTTTGTCGGCCGGCGGCTTACTCGGCCGGTCATAAACACTAGTTATTCAATGTTAATTTGAGCCCCTGAACACGAATACCAGATTCATTTTGGACGTGAACTTCCTGCAACCTCCATAGAGTGCCTACAGTATATGGTCTTTTGCCTACAATGGGAAATCTACTGTTTATGATACAGTCTTTTGCCTAGAATAGACGGTCCTCCGCCTAGGTCGGCTTTCGGTAACCCGTTGAAGCCCTTTGATTCGTTAGAAGTATTATTGACGTTTGGTGCTGAAAGACAAATGTCAAAAAGTAAAATATCAATCTTAATTGATTTATATAATTATATTAATAACAAAAGCTAAATTTCTATATATAATTGGTGTTTGTAGTATAAAACACCTTTGTACAATGTGGCGACTTAAAATACATCTGTTCTTTTAGTGCTGATTGGTATTGTAAAGTTTTATAACAAATTCACTATATGAGGAAACCTATTTAAACCAACCATATTAAAACACTATTAAAATACTATTAATATTAATATTAAAAGTCCGAGAAAATTTCTATTTATATTTAGCTACTCACTATTCAGAAGCGACTTATTTTTTTAAATTTTAAATCAGTTTCGAATTTGTTGATTAACACTCGTTCAAACACACGCTTAGTCAGAATTGGAAATGCGCGGACTACGCTATTCTCCCCAAGAATTAGCTCCTACAGCTTACGCTGTGAACCTTACAAAGCAACAGCTTCTAAATCTGACTGCAGTCACCTTTAAAGGAGAAAACTGCAGCTGCAAAGGCTTACAGCTGTCACCTTGAAAGGGACTCACTGTTTAGGCAGCTCTCAACCAATATTTTGGCTGAAAGTGCCACCTACCACAGGACATCGGACAAAGCCGAAATCCCGGAAAGGCGCGGACTACGCTATTCTCCCCAAGAATTAGCTCCTACAGCTTACGCTGTGAACCTTACAAAGCAACAGCTTCTAAATCTGACTGCAGTCACCTTTGAAGGAGAAGACTGCAGCTGCAAAAGCTTACAGCTGTCACCTTGAAAGGGACTCACTGTTTAGGCAGCTCTCAATCAATATTTTGACTGAAAAGTGCCACCTACCACAGGACATTGGCCAAAGCCGAAATCCCGTGGGTGGAGCTGCAAACGTTCCTCTTAGAAGGCCGCAGCTCACAAAAAGGGCAAGCCGTCAAATTAAAGGGCTTGCTGGTCAGTCAAGACTGACAAATCTCATTTTTCTGCCCCTTTTCTTACGTTAAACTCATTTGCATATCTATATAGTTTTTGAGCAATGCCCTTGGCATACCTCAATGGATTGCACATACCACGTGAATTTAGGTACAAAGATGATCAATTTTTGTAATCATGAAAAAATAAAATTACAAAAAATTGAGAAGTTTGCATCGGCCCAGAATCGAACTGGGGACATCTGGATTGTAGTAACAGTTTACGTACAAACCACGCGCTAATCTATTGCGCCACCGATGCTGCTGACAGGTAGTGTTTAATTCATCATTACTTTGGTAAGTTTCGTTAGTAATATCAAGAGTACATAATAGTGTCTCACTCTTTATAGAAGAAGAGTGAGACACTCTCCTTTCTGCCTGTGTTATAGCGCAGGCAGATGCGCTCGTCATTTCCAGCCCACATGTTGCCGTTTTATGCAACATGTGGGTAGCCAATCAGAAGCGACCTTCGCTTCTGATTGGCTGGAGGCCTGTGCACGTGCTCCAATTAGCACGCAGGCGGCCTCACGTGCTATTGCCTGAAATTTGTCAAAAACACATTTAAATTACCAGTTAACATCATATTCAGCACATACTAGCAATAATCGCTGAAAACGGTGATAAAAATGTCGGCAAAATATAACTTTGGGCAAAAAAAACAAAAAAACCCCAACCCGACCGATCATGGCAAAATGTAACAATGAAATGGCTGTAATGGCGGCCAGTGTGCTGATTGGAGCACGTGAGGCCGCCTGCGTGATGATTGGAGCACGTGCACAGGCGTCGGCGTCGCTTCTGATTGGCTACCCACATGTTGCATAAAACGGCAACATGTGGGCTGGAAATGACGAGCGCATCTGCCTGCGCTAGAACACAGGCAGGCTGGAGAGTGTCTCACTCTTCTTCTATATAGAGTGAGACACTATTATGTACTCTTGGTAATATGATGAATTTGCTGAGGAAAATGAAATTTTTTAAAACATTGCACGAGTTTTAGTTAATAAATATCAGTGTGTTAATAACCGCAACTTGACCTTTTCACTGGTATGCTCAAATCCGAATTATTATATTTATATCATTTTGCTTAGGATAGTTTATATCCTATTAACTATTCATTATATCCTATTAATAATAATCCAGGAATCATATTTATATTAATATTAAATTAAGAATAAATTGAAAAGAATATTTATATTAATATTAAATAAAAAATATTTCAGGGTCCCTATTTATATTAATAGTTTATTAAAAATGAAATCCCAATATTGAAATAACGGTAGTTTGACTTACTAATGCTGAACATTGAGACAAAAGAAACAGAATAAATTTCGGCCATCAAGAATTCAAGGGTATACAGGGTAGTTGCTAAATTCACGCCACATGTTTTCTCTTAATATTCAACATTTTTTGGTCAGGCTTTACATTGAATCGGTCATGTGCACCCAGCCAAATCAACGCTTTAACCAGTTCGAGACTTCTTATTTCAATAAAACAAGCACTTTTGTTGACGAGCCTAGTTTTGTTCACATGACAACAGCAAGTATTATTTTACCGTATCGCTAAAATTTTTATTTATAGTCTGCTTGTAAAAACATTAAAAAAGGTTTGCGAATACCTTTGGGGATATTTTGGCAAACTTTCAGCGAAATTGATTGAGAAACTATGAAGAATTTCAGAAAAGTTTATATCTCAAAAGTTTCTCAATCAATTTCGCTGAAAGTTTGCCAAAATATCCCTAGAGGTATTTGCAAACCTTTTTTAATGTTTTTGCAAGCAGATTATTAATAAATAATGAGTTATTAAGCTTTTATCCCTATCTTAATGCTTATCAACGCATCAGCGATTATATACTAAAGTGTGTTACGCAGGGAATCTACGCGCTGATTGGTCAGGCACATGTTGCATAGAATGTCAACATGTAGCCTGAAAACGACCAGCGCATCTGCCTGTGCTAGAACACAGGCAGGCTGGAGAGTGTCTCACTCTTCTTCTATATAGAGAAGCTATTATGTACTCTTGCTAATATCGATATTCAAGAATCTTAATCAACCTGTCGCGCTATGCAAAGATACACACATGTACACAGACTAATACAAACATACTGCACATACACGCACGCTATTCGCGCTACACGTGCTTGTGCTGTGCACATGAGTATTCTAGGTCAGGTCAGCAGGCTTCAATAATGCACTGAAACTGAGCATGACTTACATGCATTTTCAGTTTCAGTGCATTAACTGAATTTAGTATGCACGGCCCCTGAGGCGGCCGCGCAACAGTGGGATTTTCTTGAGACAGTTTTAGCATAATGGCTAGCAGTTCTTATAAAAATTTTGAAGCCAATGCTAAATTTTTTAACCAGCTTTGGGTTGGGATTCATAGAAGGTGTGTATCGTAAAACCCGGTTCGGTTCGAACACATGATCGCATGACATACACACTGAATGTGTCACGATGTTCTATTTCATTCGGAAAGAGCGTTTTAGACCGAGTCTAACAAAAGTTCACATCCGAAAATTTCTATACCGAAAAACTTTTTAAAAAAATTAAAAGCTACCAAGGTCATGGGCAGCTTTTCAGACTCTTAGGCTCGATTCATTTTCATACGTTCGTATGTCCGTTCAGCCAGCAAAATTACGAAATAATGACGTCACTAATAAGTGTATAAGATCGTCATATGGCGTGATTATTTCGTAATTATTGCGGCTGAACGGCTGAATTAATTTTGCCGGTTGAACGGACATACGGCTGTAAGTATGAATCCACGCTTAACGTATCACAAAACAAGAAATTAAAATAATGCTCAAGCCGGGTAAATAAACAAGTAGCCCCCAAAAGGGGGCAGGGTTCCCCGGTGTCTACCTTTCAATTTAAAACGGAAATCTATTGCATAATACTCTATGCTATGACGTCCTACTTTACTATCTATGTCGGATTACATTTATACACTGCGTAACCTACTCTACTACTTAGCCTAATTTTAACTACATACATTGCGTACACTACTCTACTACCTAGCTTAATCGTAACTATGTAATTTATACGTACAAAAATTAATGCTGCAGGATGTTAAGCATCCCGCTGCATTTAGCCATACGGCTCTCAAGTTCTGCTTTGATCTGAGCAGCTCAGCTCCACGAAGCGATAAACTGTGTTTTCCAGGTGCACTTATATACTGCTGGTGAAACATTACGGTGCCGAGACTGCAAAATTATATCACTGTTACAGCACACTATCATTTATTGATTTATTTTATCATATACGCAGACAAAAATAAAGCAGCCAGCACCAAGCTGGATTTACACACAAAACATATAGGCGATCCAGTGCGTGCAGCAGTGTTTTGCACTGCACCAACTATGGATCGAAACAATAGTTCCTTCTCTATAAGAAACAAAAATTCTTAATCTGGTCGAACTGCCTCGGGTAAGGTTCGACTGGAGTAAGGTTAGAAGTATTTGACCCCTGGTTGCTGGCAGTCTTCAAATCTTGCCTGCAAATTGCCTTTTTCATTTTCATTTTTGATTTTTGACCCGTTGATATGGCTGAGATAACAGGACATTTGTTTTTTGACATATTTGTAGGAATCATGTCCTGCAGCTTGGCTGGGAAAATTTGTGTTATTACAGGTAAGAATTTTTTTGAGTGTTTTTTGCTTATAAATACCAGTTACTCCATAAATTGTACAACAATCGGTACATTCAATGCATTGCGGTTAAAATTGTGGGTTGTTAAAGCTGGACGTGACTATCTTCGACTCCGAAGAACAGTTTTTTACCCGAAATCTTCAACAAAACGAGAAAGAGTTGGAACAAGATGACGTTTATATTTCTCAGGGCTAAGAAAACAATAAGGTCACTTTTTTAAATTTAATCACTAATTTTACACGTTTCAAAGTATCTCAAATTTTTAGACTCGCAATTCTAAACTCTGTTCTTGAAGGGCCGGTCTCTGTTTCGTTTATGTGGTCTCGGCAGACCAGTCTGGGTCTCGATCTCGATTGCAAACCCGAGACTTGCCAACCCTGGTGACAAACTCCCAACAACGCCCATGCCTGCACTCGTGCAAAGCGTTGCTGGAAGTAGAACAAAGTTGCCTCTGCTCGATTGATGATATATATTTTTCCTTTGCACCAGGAGCCAGTTCTGGGATTGGAGCTTGCACGGCGGTGCATTTTGCCGAGCTTGGTAGTTCGCTGGTGCTCACAGGACGACTGACTGAAAACCTAGAACGGACGAAACAACAGTGCATCCAGAAGGGACTCAAAGATAATCAATTATTAACTAATTTAACTGTAAATCGTAAATTGTAAATGTAGATTTTATTTAAGGTGGTAGTTGCGTTTTCGAGGTTTTTGTGATTTCTATGTAAACTTTGCGCCACCAGTACTCAAGTTATAAGTGACGCCTGAGCATGAATTTTTGGGACAGTACTGTAGAGGTCAAAATCCCCAGGCATGTCTCTCACTTTTTCGAAATTTCACCTGTGGGCATTTTTAGAGGGTTTTAATTACAAGAAAATATCTTAAATTTTCGGTGCGTTTCAGCTATTTTCTCAGTAAATTGACTAGTTATTAAAAAAGTGGGGGACATGCCTGGGGATTTTAAACATGTCAAAAACCTTACCAACTTTCAGCCCCAACAGGTAATCGTATGATTCAGAGCTGTGGCGCAAACTTTTTGAAAAAAATTGTAATATTTTGGAAAGGACCTTTCTTTAGTGGCTTATATTGGAAACAAAATCACAGGTAAAATTTCAATGCATGGCATACATTTAGGAAAAATATTGTTCTTCCTAATGCAAAAGACCGCTTGTGATTTGAATTTGTAAACGCTGAGCTATGGTGTCTCAAAAAAACACCTAAAAACGCAATTACCCCGCACGCATTAACAAGCAGGCCCCAAAAAGGAGCAAAGTTCCTTCGCTGAGTGTAAAATTCTGCTTATTTTACCCATGATATTTCAGCTTCGCTTTTACTTGTGTGTATTTCCATGCATAGAATGCACTAATACCTGCGTACAGTTAATTTTTACTTTCAGAGCTTTTGTGTTGAAATCACACTATAAATTCAAAAATTTCACTATAAATTCAAAAATTTTCTCGAAAAATGCCATAATTGCTGGAACTGCTCGTGAAAACAGCATGCACTCGCATATTTGACAAAGAAAACTCCTGTCAAAACAGTTTCTGCTGACAAAAGTGCGTAAATTTTTTGCAAAAAGCTAGCATATGGGGGTTGAACCGTCGAAGTAGGATAATAATAACTTTTGGACTAGCGCTTTTGACCACTAGACCACGCGAATTCGACGTGTAGCGCTGTTTGGTTATGACTATGTAGAAAAAAGTATGAAAACAGACATCAGTCTTGAGTCTAGACAATCACGTGATTAGCATGTGTATCTAGTCTGAAAAATTAAAAATATCACCTTTTAAATCGAAGAATTTTAGCAAAATGACGACTCAATACCCAGGCAAATGTGATATTGAGCTTTATGTCAATAGAAATTGCAAAAAAGCCTTCAAAAATAAGATCAGTCAGTTCCCATACTGACTTTACGTGTTAATCATATGCGCCTGTCACCATGTGGCTATCATAATAACACTGCGCAAAGTTGATTTCAAAACAATAGTTCCTTCTCTAGAAGGGACAAAAATAACATTAAGCATACTAATCAAGCTTTTATATGTGCAAAAGATCGCTAATAAATTCATGCAGTATGTATGTAACAAGCCCAATCTGCGGCAAAACCTTCACTAAGTAGTAAGAATTACGTTCAAGTAAGCTGACTAGCAGGTCAGCTACATAAAACCTGTTGTGCAGCAGATAATTATCTTTTTGTAAAATGTGTACGCAAAAGTTCAAAGCGTTTTTATCTTACAATAAGTTGTTTACGCAAAAACCGGTTTACATACGCAACGTAGACGTCACGTAGCATAGACTTGTCAAAATCAGGGATTAAATAGACAACATAGAAGTAGGCCTATACATAACATCAACCGCCAGTCAAATTACGGTAGGTGGATCATTGAAAAGGTTACTGTAGCTTGTGGCCCCAGTCAACATAAAGATGTTTCGACTTTAAGGGGGGGCTACCTGTATAAGATTTAACTTTAAAATAAATTAAATTAAAACTTGCATACATTGTAGTCCCAGTGAAGGCGCATCGCAGATGTACAGGCTTCATTCATGCTCTGCCAAAGCCTTTTTAATTTTTAATTTAAAGTTTAATTTAATATGATTTAAGGTTTAAAGTTGTTAATTTTGATTCGGTTGCAATAAAACTATAAATGTATGGTTTAATGTGATTTGTTCTTGGACTTAAGGGGGGCTATCTGTATAAATGAAAATTGTTTTCTGAAATTTCTCAACGTTCACCTTTCAGAAAACCAAAATGTTGGAACGTTCACCTTTCAGAAAGTTTCAAAAAATAGCAAAGTTGAAGAACATTGATTTTTGATCTGGGTACCCCCCCTTAAAAGACTAGTACCGTAATCCGCACTTGGAGTCTAGTACCGTAAAACCAGCGTAAGACTGTGGCGTCGGCACTATCTAAGAAGTCTATGTCGCGTATTTAAGCAGTTGTAAATCAGAAATGGATGTCTATGCTACGTGGGGTAGACGTTGTGCATGTACACGCAAAAACCTGAAGTAGTTTTTATTTACTTACAACAAATAATGTAGGAATTGTTTTGATGAGTGAACAGTGTATTCATTCTTTCATGACCATTTTGCAGGAAATATAACATGCTGCTAACAAAATTTATCTGTTCAAAATGTACGTAAACCTACAAATAAAAATACACTCTCTCAAACAAAAACACCGAAAATCGTACTTAAATATAAGTTCGTTACCGAGATGAGCCGTTAATGACTGGTCACGTTAACTATTCACCATCACTGTTTCAAGAGACACACCTTTAGCAACATGAAATTTGTTGATGAATGGTAAGCACCCACGGTATGAGATTATCCGTTTGAATTTACTTTTATTGCATTTAAATTGAAGCTCTAGGCTAATTCTCTTGTTTACATATATTCAGACCGACAAGTAGCTCCGTCTTACATTTTAGTTGAATCCGCTTGGCATCAACTATTTGTCTGTGGCCGGTTAGCTTAGTTGGTAGAGCGTCCGATCCGTAAACGGAAGGTTGGTAGTTCGACTCCACTCCGGCAGCGTTGTTTGAATATTTTCGATGTGACATTTCGGTCTTATAGCAGAATACAGTCGATTAACCTGAGGAAAGCTGCACAAAATTACATAAGCGACAAATGTACTGTAAATCTAGGTGACACACGCACATACACACATGAGCTGATACACACACGCAGACAGACGCAATTCTTGCACAGTTTAGTGTTATAACGCCAGAATCAAAATTAAAGACCTGGGGGTCGTTTCAGAAACTTCACATAAGTCTTATGGGTCCCATAAAGTCTTACATATCGTTATAGGTGTTTCAGAAGCTTGACATAACTTCTGGATCACCTAATGTTCTATCATAAATTTATGTTTTCACCTAAATTTATGGGTAGCCTGATAATTACTATGTACATAAATTTATGTAAAGACTTCAGGCTACTCATAAAATGCTAAATGTGGGTGCCGAGTTTTCTCATAAATTTAGGAGAACGTGAGGGCACCCATAACTCACCTTTGAGCTAAATAATTGGTACAAACCTCAAAAAAGCATGAAAACTGATTCGCTGGGTAGAGCATAAAGTGGCATAGTTTAGGGAATGTATTTTTTAAAACTTTATTGAACTTTTCTGAAAAATCTGATTTTAAGATTTTACTATAAAACGACAGCAGCAGGTATGGTGGTAACTGTTATGCGCTTGAATAACTAAATCGACTAACGAACCTATTCATTACTTTTTGAATTGAGATTTTAAACGAGCGCACCCTCAGTACGAAAATCAAAGCTGTGATCGTGCTGCTAGGCATCTAATTGTGCGAGCGCGTGTGCGTGCGCATTCCATGCGGTTTTCAGCGAGAGCATATAATTTTATGTGAGAACTTTATGGGAGAACTTATGGGAAGGTTGTGTGAAGACTTCTGAAACACTTTATGTACCACTCGTAACCTTCTCATAAGTTCTCCCATAAATTCAATTTATGTAATACTTTATGGAAAGACTTATGTAAAGTTTCTGAAACTACCCCCTGTTGTGCTGTGACACAACAGGAAAAAGGTATACCAAACTATAAAACTGTCAAAAACATGAGTAGTGTAGTTGTTTTGTTTTTTTATTTCAAAAGTTGATTTTTATGCTGACAAATGTGGCAAACTTACACTTGATATTAAACGTTAAATTACGGTACACACTCTGTCAATTCAAGTGCTCATTTAGAGTAGCTCAAGAACTAGATGCTCCAGGCGAACTAATGAAATGGGTCTTCATTTTTTTATTGGTTTATCGATTTACATTTACAATTAGCAAAGTTAACACCAACAATAACAACAGCAATTCAGTTTTGCTGTTTACCATAGACTGATATATATTTAGGTGATTCTGGTAGTGGGGGACATCAACGAAGAAGACACTCGTCAACGAATATTGACTGCTGTGAAAAAAAGTTTTGGAAAGTTAGATATTTTGGTTAGTTTTATGTCCGGCATACATATGGCAATAAAATTGTTCAGTCACATTTTCAGACCTCGAGTCAAGAAGAAAAGATGTCCTATGTAACTAAATTAGCTTTCATTTGATATGGTTAACACATCATTTGAACATTTTTGAATTTGGTATACGTAAAAATCCATTATGATTTTTTGTAAAAATATGAACATAAATTTTACTGTTGAGCATTTGAGTCTATTTCTAAATTTGATTAAGAATTCATCTTCATTGTATTTCTGATATCAAATTTTCTGTATTTTTTAGGTGAATAACGCTGGAATTGCGGAGTATGGTCCAATTAAGAGCACCAGCATTGATTCGTACGATCGCATTACAAACACTAATGTTCGATCAGTGATCCTGTTGTCACAACTTTGCATCCCCTTGCTGAAAGAGACGAAAGGTAACTTTGGCTAAAACTGTAGCCGAGTCGTCAATCGAGTGAAGTTGCCAGGATTAGGTTTTTTGCCTAGAATAGCGGGTTCTTTGGTTATAATAGCGTATTTACTTCCTAAAAATAGAAGGTCCTCTGCCTATAATAGAGGTCCCTGAGCTATCGGTAGCCCATTGAAGTAACTTCTTATGTATGTTTGAATTGATTATGTTTATATAGTCTTTTTTAGGAAATATTGTCAATGTTTCCAGCATTGCTGGATCAAGATCGGTGAGTTTTTCCTGTTGTGCCGCAGCATATCTGGTATTTAATTTCAATTCTGTGCAAAACATCTGCAGCAATGGTTTTTTGCGAATTCGAAATCAACCAGATATTATGCTGCAGTGGACTACTAGACATAAGACGAGTTATATTATATCGGCCATACAAAACACAGTCATTTAATTTTTTACAAACTCACAGAATTGGAAACAAGTTTTTAAAACTGTTAATTTCTCCCGTCAAAAGGCTGAGTCTCCGCATAGTTGTAGAAGAAACGTGTTCTAACAAGTAGGCCCCAAAAGGGACATGGTTCCTTCCCCGGTGTCTACCTTTCAAGACTGAATGAATTGATTGTATTCCATACTTACATACTGTAAGCTGCACTGCGTAGTGCGTATCTTACTTTACCTAATACCTAGCTTGTTCCTATCTAATCTAACTACGTAGTACGTACAAAAACAGTGCTGCAGGATGTTAAGCATCCCGCTGCATCAAGCCGTTTGACTAACAAGTTACGCTTTGATCTGAGCTGAGCAAATCAGCTCTAAGAAACGATAAACAGTGTTTTCCAATCGCTCTTATATACTGCTGGTGAAACATTACGGTGCCAATTTTGAAAAAGAACATTACTACAACACTGTTTATCGATTATTGATTTTCATGCCTATACGCAATCAAAAATCAGCAGGCAGCTCCCAAGCTGAAAATACATGCAAAACATACTGGCTATGCAGCCTGCTCAGCAGCGTTGAACGCTGTGAGCAATTATTTTCAAAACAATAGTTCCTTCTCTAGAAAGAACAAACAAGCACGTTTTGCGAGTAGAGTTGAATTATTTTTGGAAAGATGTCATTGTGACATGCTTGCAGTGCTGAGGATATTCTTCGAATATAAAACGCGGCACCATAATGTTTTATTGTCAATATTTGTAACTAAACATGACCACTTTCAGTCTTGATATATATTAATTTCTAGCCTGCAATGTAGGGCAAAAAAGTTAAGACAATTTCATTTAAGTTAAACTTAAAGTTAAAGTAAGACTCATGGGTTAATTTAAGTTAAAGTTAAAGTAAGTCCAAAATCACTGACTTTTATATAACTTTTTTAAAATAACTTTCATTTAAAGTTAAAGTAAGGGTATTTTTATTTAAGTTAAAGTTAAAGTTAGAGTTTCACCCCTAACTTTTTTAGTTTAAGTTAAAGTTTAACTTTTTTGCCCTACTGCAATGTCATCGCTTATGGTCAAAACTGTTACTATATCAGAAAAGTTCAAATAGGACAGTTAGACTTTATATAAATTTGTAGCTACAATCGAATAATGATTCTCAATTTGCCTCTGAGGGGGACTTTCAAAGACGCAATTAATTTTTTGCGGTCAATTTGGATTTCAAGATTACGTACATATGCACGCTAGAAATCGCATGCCAATCTCATTAAACATATTTACCTACATTTCACATACTGAAAATGTGGTTTTAAAATATGTAAACAAAAGTTTTAGTTCCACAAAAGCAGAACTAAAATTTTCTGCATGCACTTAGTTAAGTTGCATCACTGCATCGAGCGTATTCGTAGAACAACACTACGAGCCAAAACTTAGGATAAAAAACATTCAAAACTGCAGGTGCAGGTTGGGACCCAAAACAATTGGGTCTGAAGTGAGAGGACACTTCTGACCATCAAATGAAACGGTTCCCATTTCCAAGTGTTTCATGTCGTTTCAAATGTTCTGATATATAATCTACGAAACGCTGAGGCAACAGGTTTCGTCATAATACGTTGTGCTGTCCACAGCGTTATTAGCACTTGACAAACATGCGAATGGAATCGCTGCCTGTTCCTCCCTGTACACAAACTGACACACACGCCCACAAAAACAGTGTAATCTGCTGACCTAGCAGCCAGATTACACTAGAATTGTTCAATTTGCGTGCTAAGCATATGAGAGCTTCGCACTATAGTATATACGCGGCGGCTGAGGCCGCCGCGTAAAAACTATTACAGCTTAGTCGTACCAAGAGTACATAATAGCTTCTCACTTTATATAGAAGAAGAGTGAGACACTCTCCAGCCTGCCTGTGTTCTAGCACAGGCACATGCGCTGGTCGTTTTCAGGCTACATGTTGACATTCTATGCAACATGTCACTGGCCAATCAGCGAGTAGATTCCCTGCGTAACACACTTTAGTATATAATCGCTGATGCGTTGATAAGCATTAAGATAGGGATAAAAGCTTAATAACTCATTATTTATTCGTAGTCTGCTTGCAAAAACATTAAAAAAGGTTTGTAAACACCTCTAGGGATATTTTGGCAAACTTTCAGCGAAACTGATTGAGAAACTTTTGAGATATAATCTTTACTGAATTTCTTCAAAGTTTCTCAATCAATTTCGCTGTAAGTTTGCCAAAATTTCCCCAAAGGTATTTGCAAACCTTTTTTAATGTTTTTACAAGCAGACTATGAGTAAATAATGAGTTATTAACCTTTATCCCTATCCCGTTTTATGATTGGAGCACGTGCACAGGCGTCTGCCAATCAGAGAATAGAAGCTCGCTTCTGATTGGCCAGTCACATGTTGCATAGAATGTCAACATGTGGCCTGAAAACGACCAGCGCATCTGCCTGTGCTAGAACACAGGCAGGCTGGAGAGTGTCTCACTCTTCTTCTATATAGAATGAGACGCTATTATGTACTCTTGGTCTTGCTAAAGTCTGACCAAACAAGCCCAATCTGCGGCAAAACCTTCAGTAAGTATTAAGAATTGCGTTCAAGTAAGCTGACCAGCAGGTCAGCTAAAACCTGTTGTGCAGCAGATAATTATCTTATTGTAAACTGTGTATGCAAAAGTTCAATGCGTTTTTTATGCAATCTTACAATAAGTTGTTTATGCAAAAACTTGAAGTACTTTTCATGGGTTGTTTTGATGAGTGAGAAGTGTATTCATTCTTTCATGACCATCAAATGACTACATTTAGCATGAAATATGAGATGCTGCCAACAAAATTAGGTATCGAGTCAAAATGTACGTAAACCTACCAAAAAAATACAAAAATCGAAAATCTTACTTAAGTACGTTTCATGTTTCAAGTTTCATGTTTCATGTTTCAAGCTTCATGTACGACGTTACCGAGGTGAGGTAAACCGTCAATGACTGGTCACGCTAAATATTTACCATCACTGTTTCAAGAGACACACCTTTAGCAACATTGAATTTGTTGAGAAATGGTAAGCACCCACGGTGCTTAAACGTTATGTATGAGATTCTCGATTTGAATTTAATTTTATTGCAAATTTTTGTTTTTTATGTTTAGACAGACAATTAGCTCCGTTTTACATTTTAGTTGAGTCCGCTTGGCATCGCCTATTTGTATGTGGCCGGTTAGTTCAGTTGGTAGAGCGTCCGATCCGTAACCGGAAGGTTGGTGGTTCAAATCCACTCCGGCAGTTTCTTTTTGATTATATATTTTCGAATTGACATGTTGGTCTTTTAGCAGAATACAGTCGATTAACTTAAGGGAAGCTGCACAGAATTAAGCGACGAATACACTGTAAATCTAGGTGACACACGCTTATACACACACGAGCTGACGTTACACAAACAGACAGACACAATTCTTGCACAGTTTAGCGTTATAACGCTAAAATCAAAATTAACAAGCACGTTTTGCGAGTAAGTTTAAATTAATTGTAGACAGATTTTGTTCCGGCATGCTTACAGTGCCGAGGATATTCTACTAATATAGAACGCGGCACAAAAAATTTTCAAAGCCAGCACTTCTAAAATGTCAAACTACAAAATGTTTCTCTTTAATGTAATTTTTTTCTAAAAAGTTAGTTAGTTTCAGTTAGTTAATTAGTTTTAGTTAAAAACTAATAACTTAGCACTTTGCAGCAAAAACCGTTCAAAATGAGCAATTTCAAAGTGAAGACTAATTCGATACTAGACTGAAGACTCAAGACTAGTATTCAACCGCATGTTAGAGATAGCGTGTTGCTTGCTAATGTGAGCTGCGAAGTCTAAGTAGCTCAGTCCCTGCCGACGTTGGCATAATCCTACACAAAAAAATGCACAGCCGTGGCAACTGGCAAAGCATGGTTTGCCAATGTCAAGTTCAACATATCTTGGTAAATATTCGATAATTAACTTATGTAAACAACCTAAGACCTGGTAGGTTTCTATAAGTTTCGTCGCTACTGGGAGCTGTATGCACATTTTGGCACCACTTGATAGACAAGTAATAGTGGCCGAGCCTGTGTGCAATTATTCCTGTTGTGCCCGCACAAAGTCTTTAATTTTGATTCTGGAGGACAGTATGGAGTGTTTCATAAGCGTGTGCGTTCGTCTGCTGAGCACTTTGGATTAACTGTGCGTGCGTCACAGCGTTGTCTAGCATAAAAGTTACATAGAAATCAGCGATAACATTTTCCAGTGCGTTTGTTTAGCTCATGTAGTTTAGGTATTACGCGTGCGTCACATTGTTGTGACTGTTATCTGGAAGTCAATTACTGACAAAAGATTAAAAGCCACTACATTATATCAATCATAGTCCCTGTTTAGGATTAGGTTGCTCTCTCTGGTTATGGATTGTTTTCTTGAATTTTTTAGCGGTAATGTTACACCAATCGGATTAACAATCTAATTGGAGCTAATTTCAGTTGAATAAATTTAGTTAAATCTCGGCTGAATCGGCAGTTGTCAATTACTCTTAAGCGCCAACTGCGCTAATCTTATTTGGATTCGCGTATTAACTGATTTAGAAGTTTAAGTTTAAGCTGAGTCGTATTTAAGCTAACTGTCAATTAATCCAATTTAGTGCATCCACCGTTTGACAGGTAACTATCGCTGCACAAAAGGCTTTAGCTGCCTCTGGTCAGTTTACTTAAAACTTTTCGCTTGATGCTTATGAGAGTTTTGCTGCAGTTATTGGGCTTGTTAATCATATGCTTTATTATACAGATATGTGATTGCGGTCTACAGCAATATTGATGATCAGCATAGGATCGAATATCGATGTAGTTTTACGCTGGATTGAAATATCAGCCGCACATGCCGCCTTTTATGTTTTGAGGCGACTCTACAGTGCAAATATACCAGCGAAATAGATATGCCACTTTTATATAGTATTGGGCGGCTGGGCCGCCGCGAAGGGGCGGCAAAAGAAAAATGTATGTATCGAACTTTGCTTCATAGCAACTCAGTCGTTTAAGATAACCCCCATAATGTATATATCATTCGAAACCATTTTTGATGGAGATTTTTGTGAAATTAAAATATTTGAAAAAATTTTGAGTCAAAATTTTTAATTCAAATAAAATTGATTTTTTTTGGCTAATTATTTAAAACCTAATGTATTATATATCACTCGATAGCCATTAACGTTCTGCGTCGAATCTACAACATGACTATAGCATGCACCTGTCAACATTTATCGATTTTTTAATTTTTGATTTTTCCACTGGAAAACGGCATTTTTGGTCCTTTTAATTCGCTGTAACTCAACAAATACTTAACTAAACCCGACAAATTGTGCATCAATCGACGCGTTGTGACCCCGCGCAGTCTGTGAAAGTGATAAAATTTCAAAAATTGACATCAAATTTTTTTAATATTTGTTCAGTTAAATCACAATTGCATGTTTTTGGTATCAAATGAAAGCTAAAGAACTGAACTATTTTGTGGTAATAATTATTTTACCCAATTTTGAGCAAAAACAGCTGAAAAATGACTGTAAACTTGACAAATATTCAAAAAAATTTAATGTCAGTTTTTTAAATTTTATTACTTTTACAGACTGCGCGGGGTCACAACGCGTCGATTGATGCACAGAATTTGTCGGGTTTGGTTAAGTATTTGCTTGAGTTTACATGTTCGATTAAAAGGACCAAAAATGCCGTTTTTCAATGAAAAAATAAAAAATTAAAAAATCGATAAATGTTGACAGGTATATGCTATAGTCAAGTTGTATATATCATTCGACGCAGAATGTTAAGGGCTATCGAATGATATGTAATACATTAGGTTTTAAATAATTAGCCGAAAAAATTCAATTTTATTTGAATTAAAAATTTTGACTCAAAATTTTTTCAAATAATTTAATTTCATGAAAATCTCCATCAAAAATGCTTTCGAATGATATAGACATTATGGGGGTTATCTTAAACGACTGAGTTGCTATGAAGCAATGAAGTTCGATACATACAATTTTTGGTCAGACTATAGGTAAACATGATTCAGTGAAGGAACCTTGGACCGTTTTAGAGGCTTTTGTTTTAGAGACTAGATGTTTTTTTGTCACAGTAATATCATTGCTGTTGTGCTATTTTTCAGTTCGCGAATGTGGGATATTATTGTATGTCCAAAGCAGCACTGGACCAGTTCACAAAGTGCTTGGCTCTGGAAATGGCACCAAGTGGCGTGCGTGTAAATGCCGTTAGGTGAGGGACTTTTAATTTGTGAGCATAATTTATTGTGTATAGATAAATATAAATGGAATCAAATTGTCTTTAGTGCTCAACACAGTTAGACGATGCTTTGGTTCCAGACGATTTCTTTATATGGGTCATTTTATAGACTACACAAGCAAAGTCCAATGCAAAATGAGCCTGGCAGCTGGAAATATCAACCTATGTTTTCACTCAGTGAACCAAAACCTGCTGCGCATCAGATAATCATTTGCACGAAGTAATTGTTGTATATAATATTTGACACTGACAGTTCATTGTAAACCATATTTTCAGTAAGGAATGGGCTAGTTTGTGACATTGTGACTGTGATGAAATCCATATTAGTTCTGTTCCAAATCATTAACTACTACCATTGTATTTTGTCCAGACATGTTTCTGTAAAATATGCAAAAGAACTTACAATTTTCTACTTTAGATGTTTTGTTTACACGTACCTATTTAAGTACGCAGGTAG
Organism: Trissonchulus sp. WLG1_4; assembly: GCA_030248245.1. Taxonomy (NCBI): domain Eukaryota; kingdom Metazoa; phylum Nematoda; class Enoplea; order Enoplida; family Ironidae; genus Trissonchulus; species Trissonchulus sp. WLG1_4. The sequence continues at coordinate 24,324 of JASANF010005132.1, forward strand.
TTACGACAGTGACACGTGAACAGACAGTGAACAGATATGCAGAACAGACATAAATTGAACACATACCGACGTTTAATTAAGCCCGCAAAGCACGTTTGCGAGTAAAGTTAACTTTGTTAGCGATAAATTTCGTTGTGACATACTTATAG
>JASANF010005133.1:0-21647 GCA_030248245.1 Trissonchulus sp. WLG1_4
GTTCTTGGTTAGTTTAGTATTGCTGGGTAATACTATTTGCTGCCGTCAACAACAGTGTGCAAACTTCAGTTAAAATTAAAAGTTCCAGCAAGCTGCAAGAATAGTGCCTAGAAAATGCTAATCCAAAATGCCGGATTGAATTAAAAATTTAGCACGATGATGATGAAAAAGCATAATCAACGAGCCCTTAAAATTAATCGTTTAAAAGTTGAATATGAAATCTAACTACATTAGACTTTACCTTTGTGAACTCAATAGTGTTTACTTGAGCTGTTGCGTTGTTTTATTAGATTGAAGAACGCCGTTTAAATCGATGTATTTATTATTAAATTAAACAAAAATTACAATATGCCTAAATGACGCAAAATTGGGAAAACGAATATGGTATATGCACAGCTCTGAATAGTTTGTTTAAATTATTATTATAATTTTAACTTACACGTATTTCTTAAACACAACTATTTTAACTGCAACGTATCTCAATGTTTTTTTAAGCTTATTTTTTTCGTTTCGTAAAAGCGTCGCAAACTGGCTCTGAGTTGAATTGTAGACGTTTCGAGCAGATTGTTTAGGATGGACTATATTTCTAAACCACTTAATTTGCTGACAAACGTAGTGTTTATCATTCATGCCTCATACTACACCGAAGTTCTTCTGCTGAGTGAGAAGCGGTTACATTGTGAGGCCTGACTCCTGAGTGTCAATATTCCGAAGGAAATATTAAATGCGGCCACATCTTGTGGAAAAAAATATTTTAACGTCCAATTTTTGCACACATTACTCTGCTGAGTAGCTCCGAAGTCTTTCAAATAGCAACAAGCAGGGTTTTCATGCAAACTTGCAGGAAAAGTAAATGTATGCTTTTGGCGTTTTCGAACTAGAGCTCTGCCACTAGCAAATTTCCCGGGCCGGGCCGACTGGCGCGCTTCCCCAGGGCCGGGCCCCGCCCCCGGGGCCCGGGGCCCGCGGCCCGCTACAGGCCCGGCGGGCCGTAGCGGGCCTGACGGCCCGGGGCCCGCGGGCCGGCCCGGAGCGGGCCCGGAGTCAGCGGGCTGACCCGGCACAGACTTCATAAAGTGAGAAATGCATTGTGTGTGCGTCTGAGTGTAGTACAAGTGCCTGCGCACTTGTAAAAATCAATATATGCACATGCAGTCATTGTTCATATGTTGCTGTAGCTCGAGACGGCCCTGGGCTTGCGGATTTCTCGGCCCCGGCGGGCCGCGCGCGGCCCGGGGCCCCGGGGCCGCTCTTTACGGCCCCACTAGCACGCGTCCGGCCCGCGGGCCCAGGAATTTTACGGGCCGGGCCCATTTCTGAAAAATCTTCTCCGGGCCGAGCCCGGGCCGTCCCGACCAGGCCCGGGCAGAACTCTAAACGAGCTTTAACAAAGTTTAATCCTCCCGCCAACAAATTCCTGAACACATAAAATTATTCCCCAACAGTTTTTAACAAACTTCAACGTGAAAATTAAATAAAGGAATTTTAATGCCTGTAATTTTGAACCTCCTGCTATATTAATGCAATATCTCCTCTTAAGGTTTCTTTCTAAATTTTTTGGTTTTCTTTCATTAGTCAAATTTAACAAAGTCATACCAGCGGTCTCATAGTGTAATGGTTTAGCACTATCTTGGATTCTGAATCCAGTGATCCGAGTTCAAATCTCGGTGAAACTGAATTTTTTTACAAAGTTGGAAAATAGTTTTTCACTCGTTTTGACTATAAGTTTTTGACTTTAATTCACCATTTTCCTGCCGCCACCTCAGTTGGCGGCAGAGATTTTTGTATTTACTTTCGTTTTGTAATTACATGTGAGCATTATTCTGAATCAAAATACGGTTAAAATATTGAATAGTAAGCGTAGGCATTTGTTAAACTTTCAATAGAAGTTTTGAAATGTTTTGACTTAAGTTTTGAAATGTTTTGACTTACTTTGATGAGACGTTTTTCGCCAAAAAATGCCTATCCTGGGAGGGGGGGACAACGTTTTTTCCACTAATAAGTATTTAAACATTCATTTTTATAGTATTTCCTAATTTTTTAAAAAATTAAAGTACAATGTTCAAGAACTAATCAAAGAATAATAAATTAATTAAAACACTTATTACGTTGCAACTGAGAACCTAGCCCCCTCATTTTCTAAAGCGACATTGCATAAGTGATTGGCCCGTTAGGGTATTTAAAGGGTTTTACGAAAGCTCAGCATTGGACCAGTAGCTCAAATGGTAGAGCACTGGTCTGGGAAAATTCAGTGATTGGTGGTTCGAATCCCAATTGGGTCATTCCGACAAACATGCTTGTTTTCTGTCCTTGCTGTCTTGGCAGGGCAAGACGTAAGTAAAATAGGTAATATCTAAGCTTACATTTAAAACTATCGTACTTTTGGGTTCGATGGAATTCTAGCTTAAATTAAGGTATGTAAGCCAAAAATGGTTGACCTCTATATTTTTTAAGTAACCTAATAGGTAGCTTAGTAAGCCTGTTTAATTTTAAAATAAAATTTGTTCTAGTAGTTACTTTAGCAGTTAGAATCAGACGCTCAACAGTTCTAATTTTATCACAGAAATAGTTTTGGCCCTACTTGATAGTGACATCATCGTCCATGTTATGTTTCTATTTATGCGCAACAATTTGAATCAGTTTTTTAGAGTCTGTTTTTGTGATTAAAGTAGTGTCAAACCTTTAACTAGAATTTGTTAGTTTTTCACAGAGTGTTTGCAAGATTAAAAGTTGATGCATATGATAATGCAGACTAATCTTAAAAAAATTGCTTTTTCACTCAGAGCTGAAAATCTGAGATATCTTTTTCAATTTTGCAATAGGTCAAAAACCAGAAAAAATGTGACAAAAATGAAGAAAACCAAAAAATTTAGAAAGAAACCTTAAGAGGAGATATTGCATTAATATAGCAGGAGGTTCCGAATTACAAGCATAAATTTTTATTTAATTTTCACGTTGAAGTTTGTTAAAAACTGTTACAGAATAATTGTATGTGTTCAGGAATTTGTCTGGCGGCAGGACTAAACTTTGTTAAAGCTCGTTTAAGATTTCTGCCCGGGGCCTGGGCCGGGCCGGCCCCGGGCTGCGCCCGGAGATTTTTCAAAATCGGCCCGGCCCGTAAATTTCCGGGCCCGGGCCGTACGCGGCCCGCCGGGCGTGGCCGGCCCCGGGCCCCGGGCGGTACGCGGCCCGCCGGGCCTAGAAATCCGCAAGCCCCAGGGCCGTCTCGAGCTACGGCAACATATGCCAAATAACTGCATTGCTTATATATTGATTTTTGCATTCGGCAGGCACTTGTACTACACTCAGACGCACACAGCAATGTCTTTTACTCACTTTCTGAAGTCTGTGCCGGGTCAGCCCGCTGACTCCGGGCCCCCTCCGGGCCGGCCCGCGGGCCCCGGGCCGTTTATGCCCGCTGCGGCCCGGCCGGGCTGGTAGCGGGCCGCGCGCCCCGGGGCCCGGGCCGGGCCCCGCCCGGAAGCGCGCCAGTCGGCCCGGCCCGGGAAGGTTGTGCCATTGGCAGAGCTCTAGTTCGTATGTAGCAGAAAGCTTTTGTTAAAGGTGGAAGTTTGCATGAGAGCCCAAAAGGAGGGTATTTGTGAAAAGGGCTTTAAAAACTACTCGGCCAGAGAATTTGTGCAAAAATTGAACGTTAAAATATTTTTTTTTCCACAAGATGTGGCCGCTTTCAATATTTTCCTTCGGAATATTGACACCCACGAGTCAGGGGGGGCGATGCAGCCGCTTTTCTAGGCTCGGCAGAAGAACTTCGGTGTAGTATGAGGCATGTTTGGATAGGAACTTTACGTTTGTCAGCAAATTAAGTGGTTTACAATTATAGTACATCCTAAACAATCTGCTAAAAACATCTAAAATTCAACTCAGAGCCAGTTTGAGAGCGCTTACACGAAACGAAAAAAATAAGCTTAAAAAAAACATTTTGAGAATACGTTGCAGTTAAAATAGTTTGTGTTTAAGAAAATCTTCGTGTAAGTTAAAATTATAATAATAATTTAATTTTCAAACTATTCAGAGCCTGAGACCTTACCATATTCGTTTTCCCAATTTTGCGTCATTTAGGCATATTGTAATTTTTGTTTAATTTTTAATAAATACATCGTTTCAGACAGCGTTCTTTAAATATAATAAAACAACCCAACAGCTCATTAAACACTATTGCAGTTTTCTAATTTAAAGTCTTATGTAGTTTAGATTTCATATTCAACTTTTAAACGATTCAGTTTAAGGGCTCGTTGATTAAGTGGATTTATTATAAGTACTAATTTTTCAATATTTTCATAAAACCATTTAAAATTAGCATTTTCTAGGCACTATTCTTGCAGCTTGCTGGAAGTTTTTATTTTTAACTGAAGTTTGCACACTATTGTTAACAGGCAGCAAAATAGTATTACCTCACTCAATAAATGTTGACGAAGGTTTGAGAAAGTTTATTCGGCAAGAAATAGCTGAGTGTTACTTTAGGTGAAAAAGTCAACGGATTTTTTTTGTTTTAGACTCCAAAAATGACGAATGCAAGAGTAATTTGAATGAAGTGTTTTCAGTTTGGTAAGTCGCACTGTATTTCCGTTTGCAGTCGCAGTCAGAAATAGTGTGTCGGTTTAGGATTCCATGCATTGGTTTTTTTTGTTTTTCCAAGAACCTTAAATTATTGCAACGCTTTCTAATCGGGCGGCTGTTTGTGTAACAAAGTTCAAAACAGCCAAGGGTGGCAAGCATGCAAAAAATAAAGTCTGTCTTAAAGAAATACGCGCGTAATAAAAACTAAGAAATAAATTACTTGCCTGTAGTGGCTCATAACACCGAATTTTTTAATATTTGTGATAAGTGTTAAACCACGAACCACGGGGCTCTTGAAATTTAAGCCGTAAGGCAAAAATGATTGCGCGCCGAGCCCAAGTGAAACGAAATCTAACGGTCTGAAAACCGTCACAAATGGCCTAGAACACAAATTCCAGCCTTATTTCAGGTTCGGGGCTCACGCATGGAATCTCTAAAGTATCTGTAAAGCCCTATGAGACACCCAACACGCGCCCAATGGGCTATCAGAAATTGAAACACAAGCTTAAGGTTTAAAATGGTTTTTCGCAACGTTTAAAATTTATTGGAAACCAAACAACAATATAACAAATAGAAGAAAACGAGTAAAAAGACCTAACGCAAGATCGTACTTTAGCTCATGGGGAAGGTAACCAATAGACTCAAAGACGGTCGACAGGTTAAAAGTGCTTAAAACGAGAAAGCAAGGCTGTAATTTGAAGGCGGTACAGGAAAATCAAATTTGTTAACTGTACGAAGTTGATCATCTTTATCCAAAATCAGAAACAAAATTTACTCCAACAACACCTTGTGATCAACAATTGAGCGATCAAGCAAAGTTGGGACTAGAAAAAAGTTACTGCAAGCCTGACGACAACAGTTGTAATGGAAATTGAAAATATGATGCCCTAAATAAAATAATAAAAACACTACAGTCAGCCAAAACGACATTCCCGCCCTGCCTATAATCAAAAAGCAGAGTAACCAAGAAAAAAAGGAGCTGCAAAAAACAAAAGTAGTAGATGTATCAAATCCTTACAACTCACAAGTGCAAAGAACAACGGCATAGCATAACGGCATGACGGCAAAATAAAATTGCCAGAGGTAATAGTGATAATAAACACAAAGTCACTGCAATTTATAAGTAATTTAAACTAAAGCCTGTACTGAAGAAGACTAGCCAGTACCTGATCGCTTGTACAACCCACTTACACAATAGCTTTGTCACAAATGCCAGATGACGCAAGGTTTTTGTTATAACCTAACGTCTTGAAAAAAAAGTGGTGAAAACCCCTCAATAATTAAGGCGCGTACAAAACATGAAATCGAGAAAGTCGTCATATGAAAAGTAACGAAACTAAAAAGTTTATAAAACAAGAACAAAATTGATCAATATGAAAATTTAAAGAAAATTCGATATCGTCAGCCATAATCTTTCGCTCAGTTACGACTATTCTACGCATTGCGAAAAATATGTATTCTTATACATACAGTACCGATCAGAATTAACTACCTGTGATGCTGCAGTCCATAGCGTCACTGATTGCAGTCATTGCATTGACGTCACAGGTCCAATAAATTGGACAATATTATTTGGCATATTGAATTTCATTAAGTGACTCCGGAGTTTGAGTCAGTGACTCCGGAATCGCGCTCACATTAGTTATCATTCATTGTATGCACGTTGTTTCAGTATATACGTATACTCTATGTTAAGTATCCAGTTTAGCTGTTGACTAATGTGAGCGTGATTCTGGAGTCATTGACTCTGACTTCGGAGTCATTTGATGAAATTCAATAGAAATTTCCAATTTATTGGACCTGTGACGTCAATGTAATGACTGCAGTCAGTGAGGCTATGGACTGCAGCATCACAGGTAGTTAATTCTGATTGGTACTGTATGTATAAGAATACATATTTTCTCGCAATGCGTAGAATAGCGAACTGAGCGAAAGATTATGGCTGAAAATATCAATTTTTCTTTAAGTTTTTTCATATTGATCAATTTTCTTTCTTTTTTATAAACTTTTTAGTTTCGTTACTTTTCATATGACGACTTTCTCGATTTCATGTTTTGTACGCGCCTTAATTATTGAGGGGTTTTCACCACTTTTTTTTCAAGACGTTAGGTTATAACAAAAACCTTGCGTCATCTGGCATTTGTGACAAAGCTATTGTGTAAGTGGGTTGTACAAGCGATCAGGTACTGGCTAGTCTTCTTCAGTACAGGCTTTAGTTTTAATTACTTATAATTGCAGTGACTTTGTGTTTATTATCACTATTACCTCTGGCAATTTTATCTTGCCGTCATGCCGTTATGCTATGCCGTTGTTCTTTGCACTTGTGAGTTGTAAGGATTTGATACATCTACTACTTTTGTTTTTTGCAGCTCCTTTTTTTCTTGGTTACTCTGCTTTTTGATTATAGGCAGGGCGGGAATGTCGTTTTGGCTGACTGTAGTGTTTTTATTATTTTATTTAGGGCATCATATTTTCAATTTCCATTACAACTGTTGTCGTCAGGCTTGCAGTAACTTTTTTCTAGTCCCAACTTTGCTTGATCGCTCAATTGTTGATCACAAGGTGTTGTTGGAGTAAATTTTGTTTCTGATTTTGGATAAAGATGATCAACTTCGTACAGTTAACAAATTTGATTTTCCTGTACCGCCTTCAAATTACAGCCTTGCTTTCTCGTTTTAAGCACTTTTAACCTGTCGACCGTCTTTGAGTCTATTGGTTACCTTCCCCATGAGCTAAAGTACGATCTTGCGTTAGGTCTTTTTACTCGTTTTCTTCTATTTGTTATATTGTTGTTTGGTTTCCAATAAATTTTAAACGTTGCGAAAAACCATTTTAAACCTTAAGCTTGTGTTTCAATTTCTGATAGCCCATTGGGCGCGTGTTGGGTGTCTATAGGGCTTTACAGATACTTTAGAGATTCCATGCGTGAGCCCCGAACCTGAAATAAGGCTGGAATTTGTGTTCTAGGCCATTTGTGACGGTTTTCAGACCGTTAGATTTCGTTTCACTTGGGCTCGGGCGCGCAATCATTTTTGCCTTACGGCTTAAATTTCAAGAGCCCCGTGGTTCGTGGTTTAACACTTATCACAAATATTAAAAAATTGGTGTTATGAGCCACTACAGGCAAGTAATTTATTTCTTAGTTTTTATTACGCGCGTATTTCTTTAAAACAGACTTTATTTTTTGCATGCTTGCCACCCTTGGCTGTTTTGAACTTTGTTACACAAACAGCCGCCCGATTAGAAAGCGTTGCAATAATTTAAGGTTCTCCAAAAACAAAAAAAACCAATGCATGGAATCCTAAACCGACACACTATTTCTGACTGCGACTGCAAACGGAAATACAAGCCACTTACCAACCGAAAACACTTCATTCAAATTACTCTTGCATTCGTCATTTTTGGAGTCTAAAACAAAAAAATCCGTTGACTTTTTCACATGAAGTAACACTCAGCTATTTCTTGCCGAATAAACTTTCTCAAACCTTCGTCAACATTTATTGAGTGGGGTAATACTATTTGCTGCCGTCAACAACAGTGTGCAAACTTCAGTTAAAATTAAAAGTTCCAGCAAGCTGCAAGAATAGTGCCTAGAAAATGCTAATCCAAAATGCCGGATTGAATTAAAAATTTAGCACGATAATAAATCCACTTAATCAACGAGCCCTTAAAATTAATCGTTTAAAAGTTGAATATGAAATCTAACTACATAAGACTTTACCTTTGTGAACTCAATAGTGTTTACTGAGCTGTTGCGTTGTTTTATTAGATTGAAGAACGCCGTTTAAATCGATGTATTTATTATTAATTAAACAAAAATTACAATATGCCTAAATGACGCAAAATTGGGAAAACGAATATGGTATATGCACAGCTCTGAATAGTTTGTTTAAATTATTATTATAATTTTAACTTACACGTATTTCTTAAACACAACTATTTTAACTGCAACGTATCTCAATGTTTTTTTAAGCTTATTTTTTTCGTTTCGTAAAAGCGTCGCAAACTGGCTCTGAGTTGAATTGTAGACGTTTCGAGCAGATTGTTTAGGATGGACTATATTTCTAAACCACTTAATTTGCTGACAAACGTAGTGTTTATCATTCATGCCTCATACTACACCGAAGTTCTTCTGCTGAGTGAGAAGCGGTTACATTGTGAGGCCTGACTCCTGAGTGTCAATATTCCGAAGGAAATATTGAATGCGGCCACATCTTGTGGAAAAAAATATTTTAACGTCCAATTTTTGCACACATTCTCTGCTGAGTAGCTCCGAAGTCTTTCAAATAGCAACAAGCAGGGTTTTCATGCAAACTTCCAGAGTAAATGTATGCTTTTGACACATACGAACTAGAGCTCTGCCACTAGCAAATTTCCCGGGCCGGGCCGACTGGCGCGCTTCCGGGCCGGGCCCGGCCCGGGGGCCGGGGCCCGCGGCCCGCTACCGGCCCGGCGGGCCGTTGCGGGCCAACCGGCCCGGGGCCCGCGGGCCGGCCCGGAGCAGGCCCGGAGTCAGCGGGCTGACCCGGCACAGACTTCATAAAGTGAGAAAATGCATTGTGTGTGCGTCTGAGTGTAGTACAAGTGCCTGCGCACTTGTAAAAATCAATATATATGCAATGCAGTCATTGTTCATATGTTGCTGTAGCTCGAGACGGCCCTGGGCTTGCGGATTTCTAGGCCCGGCGGGCCGCGCACGGCCCGGGGCCCGGGGCCCGCTACGGCCCGGCGGGCCGCGTACGGCCCGGGGCCCGGAATTTTACGGGCCGGGCCCATTTCTGAAAAATCTCTCCGGGCCGAGCCCGGGCCGGCCCGGCCCAGGCCCGGGCAGAACTCTAAACGAGCTTTAACAAAGTTTAGTCCTGCCGCCAACAAATTCCTGAACACATACAATTATTCCCCAACAGTTTTTAACAAACTTCAACGTGAAAATTAAATAAAAATTTATGCCTGTAATTTTGAACCTCCTGCTATATTAATGCAATATCTCCTCTTAAGGTTTCTTTCTAAATTTTTTGGTTTTCTTCATTTTTGTCACATTTTTTCTGGTTTTTGACCTATTGCAAAATTGAAAAAGATATCTCAGATTTTCAGCTCTGAGTGAAAAAGCAATTTTTTTAAGATTAGTCTGCATTATCATATGCATCAACTTTTAATCTTGCAAACACTCTGTGAAAAACTAACAAATTCTAGTTAAAGGTTTGACACTACTTTAATCACAAAAACAGACTCTAAAAAACTGATTCAAATTGTTGCGCATAAATAGAAACATAACATGGACGATGATGTCACTATCAAGTAGGGCCAAAACTATTTCTGTGATAAAATTAGAACTGTTGAGCGTCTGATTCTAACTGCTAAAGTAACTACTAGAACAAATTTTATTTTAAAATTAAACAGGCTTACTTAAGCTACCTATTAGGTTACTTAAAAAATATAGAGGTCAACCATTTTTGGCTTACATACCTTAATTTAAGCTAGAATTCCATCGAACCCAAAAGTACGATAGTTTTAAATGTAAGCTTAGATATTACCTATTTTACTTACGTCTTGCCCTGCCAAGACAGCAAGGACAGAAAACAAGCATGTTTGTCGGAATGACCCAATTGGGATTCGAACCACCAATCACTGGATTTTCAGACCAGTGCTCTACCATTTGAGCTACTGGTCCAATGCTGAGCTTTCGTAAAACCCTTTAAATACCCTAACGGGCCAATCACTTATGCAATGTCGCTTTAGAAAATGAGGGGGCTAGGTTCTCAGTTGCAACGTAATAAGTGTTCTAATTAATTTATTATTCTTTGATTAGTTCTTGAACATTGTACTTTAATTTTTTAAAAAATTAGGTAATATACAAAACGGAACGATCAAAAAATTATTAGTGGAAAAAACGTTGTCGTCCCCCCTCCACGGATGGGCACTTTTCGGGCAAAAAACGACTCATCAAAGTAAGTCAAAACATTTCAAAACTTAAGTCAAAACATTTCAAAACTTCTATTCAGAGTTAACAAAGCCCTATGCTTACTATATAACCCGATATTTTAACCGTATTTTGATGCAGAACAATGCACACATGTAATTACGAAACGAAAAGTAATATAAAGTCCTGCCGCCAACTGAGGTGGCGGCAGGAAAAAATGGTGAATTAAAGTCAAAAACTTATAGTCAAAACGAGTGAAAAACTATTTTCCAACTTTGTAAAAAAATTCAGTTTCACCGAGATTTGAACTCGGATCACTGGATTCAGAATCCAGAGTGCTAAACCATTACACTATGAGACCGCTGGTATGACTTTGTTAAATTTGACTAATGAAAGATTCTGAAGCGTTGAATGACAAACATCCCGTGTAAACGCCATCACATACATACATCCCGTTAATAAAGATGTTTGATATAGACATATATAATAATCCAACAAGTTTCAAGTTAATTCTTAGTTTATTAAATGGCAACGGAAAGGCGCATACTATTGGCGCAAGCGTGCAGGACATTTTTTCATGTCGCTTATGCTGCATTCAACGTGTGTTTCATTACATAATTTGCTAATTCATACACATCAGCAGTTCAGTTGGCTCAAATGGTAAAATTCTGTGAATTTGCCGAGCATCTGGCTGCGGATATGAGTGGTGGAGGATCGATTCTGCCACCGTATTTTGCATTCTATGGCAGCGATTGAAACGTAGAAATTCCGAATATAGTATATACGCGGCATCTGAGGGGGCCGCGTAAAAACTATTATAAGCCTTTGCCTGAAAATTGTCATTTCCTGTGGGGCTGGACTAAGCTGCTGGGTACAAATTAAAGCCAAACAATGCTTTTTGGACTTTTTCACAATCATACATACATTAAATGCATCGTGTGCATGTGTTTTTTTGGCATACATATGTTCGCTACATTTCAACTGCTGCTTCAAAATGGCCCTTTGACTTACCTAACCTAGCCCTAACTTATCTCGATGTTAAGGAGATTTTAACAAGCAGGCCCCAAAAAGGGGCAAGGTTCCTTCGCTGAGTGAAAATTCTGCTTAATTTACCAGGACAATTTAGCTTCGCCCTGATACCTGTGCACAGACAATTTATTCAGTTTCAATGCTTAGGTGTTGATCTCACACACTATAAATTCAACACTTTTTTCGAAAACACCGCATAATCACCGCAGCTGCTTGTGATTTCAATGACGCAATCGCTTTTCCTCGACAAGAATATCTCCCGTAAAAACAGTTTTTGCTGACAAAAGCGGTGTAAATTTTTTTGCAAAAAATTCAATGAATGGGGGTCGAACCCTCGAAGTTTATATCAGCAAATTCTGGAATAGCGCTTTTGACCACTCGACCACGCCAGTTCGATGAGTACTGATGTTTAGTTACGACTATGTAAAAGGATAGTACAAAACAAACAGCAGACTAGACGATCACGTGATAAGTGTGTGTATCGAGTCTGAAAAATTACCGAACGAAAGTTTTTTAAAACACAAAATTTTAGTAAAATCACAACTTAATACCTAGGCAAGAGTATTATTAACCATTATTTCATTAAAAATAGTAAAGAAACACCGGTTTTCAAAAAAAAGAGCAGTCGGTTCCCATACTGACTTTACGTGTTAATCATATACGCTGGACAACATGTGGCTGCTACTTTTACACTATGCAGAGTTGATTTCAAAACAATAGTTCCTTCTCTAGAAGGAACAAAAATTTTGGGCACAAGCGGAAGGTGCTGCAAATAGTTGTCATCGCAAAATCCGTATAAATCCATAAACGATGTCATGAGTTATGGGCAAAACAAAGTTTAATCTAATCCGTTTAATCCGTTTCAGGAATTGGCCAATAGACACGCACGCGCACACAAGCACACGCATCAACGCACATTTTGACAGACCACAGGCTACAGTGTACTCAGCACTGTCGTGATCCAATGTGGATATTATAGAGATCTAGAAATTTTCTCTGTAACAACCACTACGTTAATATCTAGTGTACCGTCTCAGACGCCGCGTAAAAGACCTAAACCCTTAATCGAACGATTATATCATTACATTATCCCATTACATTACATTTTCGATCAAGTCCCGATTTTGCAATAATTCACGTAACATGAGCAATGGTCAAAAAAACAGGTGTCACTATCAGGCTAAATAGAGAGAGTAACTCTAGGCATTAAACCTTTACGGTTATATTCGTATATTCACAGCCGTACGTCGTTTTAACAATTTTTTACTAATACCTAATACAAAAAATTACCAAACTAATTTTGTCTGCAATCCGTTAATAGCGTGTTGTTAGTAGTTTTGGCAGGATGAGTGAATATGGTTTTAAGTATAAATGGTCCGAGGTACGAAAACGTAGAGACCAACATGATTTTTTTTTAAATTTAGTTAACGCTTGCCATTGTTTTTTTTTATTTTTTTATTTTTTACCTTCCGACGATGTTTCAGCTCCGTCCAGCTCGGCTTCCGCTGCAGCACTCACTTCGGCACTACCCTTCACTGGATTCGGAAGAGAGAGTGCCTCTGTCCCTGCTTTCAGCCATATGGCCGCCAATACGAAACACACCACTTTCAGCATGTTCTGACACAAAGCCGATTGGATATGAGAGAAAATGGAGAAGCTACTCTTCTTGTAAAGGATGACAGCACAACAGATTGGGCAGAGAAGGTGTTTGTCGGCCGCAGTAGTCTGCCCTCTTTTGCATTTTTTCATTTATATCGCAGCTGTCAATTGCTTGAATAACAACTAATAATTTCGTGTATCGAATAAATAATTTAGGCATGAAATTTTTGGATTCACCACAAAAGCTTCTAAGGCAGTAGTTTCAGGAAAACCATTTTTTAATGAAGGCTTTTTCAAAGCTGTTTTGCACAACACTAGTAGAACAGGGATATGGTTAATATTTATTGAAACAAAACCCAAACTTTTTTGTGTTTGATGAATTTATAGATTCTTTTACCCATTAACTTATAGATCAGTCTAAAATATGGGTAACTGCGATTATGGAACTGCTACTTCAAAAGTAAAATTTCTGTTTGGGTACTATTTTTGTCAATACTCGATATTAATAGTTAACAGCTAAATCAAAAAACTTGCCGGAAAGTTAAAAAGTGTTTCCCTTTTGTCTCAGATCAACCGACCACACCCATTTGCTACTTAGCCATACTAGCAACAGTGCATAATAGCGTCTCGGTCTCACATATTGAAGAAGAGTGAAACACTCTCCTTCCTGCCTGTGTTCTAGTACAGGCAAATGCGCTGGTCGTTTTCAGGCCATACGTTGAAATTTTGTTCAACAAGTGGCTGGCCAATCAGAAGCGAGCTCCATTTCTGATTAGCCAGACGCCTGTGCACGTGCTCCAGTCAGAACGCAGGCGGCCTCACGTGCTCCAATTTTTACTTTGAGTCTTGTAACAAATGACCCAGCAGCGGTTACGGTATCTCGTCGATTTCTGCTTACATCTTTGGCTTTTACAATGCTAGCCTATATGCAAATTTTAAAGCTAGACCGAGCGCCATTATACCATTCCTATGTATCTTTTTTGTTCAAACAACCGGCTCTCACTTAAATTCGTTTAGGGCTGCTTTACTTTTTGATTGTTGCTAGGGCATGCTATATTGCAAAACTTGGCTTTATTTTTCTAAATTCTGCTGATTGGTAAGTTTTTGTAATAGTAAATTTGTTTTGCTTCTACATCTGTGGCTAACTAGCACTAGCCTTTTTCTCAAGTCGTGCGTGCATATTGCTCTTAGGAGAACCTCGCAGCCAAATTTGCTTGGACCCAAACTTAATGGTATATTGTATTTTTGCTACTTAACACAGATCTAAAACGAAATCCCAAATTTATTGGCATGCATAATCTAATCAGCTACTAAATTTTAACGATCAGCCCGTTCCTCACGTTTTTAGTGTCGCTGTTCCTGAATTATGCTGGATACTTGATATTCAATTGGTCAATTTGAGTTTAAATTGTACCAATTATTTCATTAATGTTGTGTAGTCTAACTACACTATTCTTAAACAGGCAAATGTCATTAAATAAAGTCTCATTTTTAGCGTGTATAGTAAGTTGAAGTTTAGTAAATTTTGTGTTATCTAACTTTTATAAATTCATAGTTACTTTAGTGCAAGTCATGGTATAATGTTTGTCTCGGTTCTAATAAATGTAAATAAATTTAAAACCTATGAAATAGTAAAAACAACAAAGCCCGACTTATTTTATTAGCCCTGCATTGATGCTTTACTGTCCAAAAGGAGCATATTCGTCAGTACAAGGACAAAATCTAGTCTGATCAGCATATCCAGTTTTGCACTGGGCCATGTCTGGGTCGTCATCCCAATGGCCCGTTTTCCAACCATAGCACTTGTATCCATCAACATCATAACAATGCATCATGGTTCTAGTTGTGCGTTCTTCATTTTCAAAGCCTTAAAAATGTACATATAATCTTTTACATTACTATTCAACTTGCTGGAGTTTTCGTTCACATGCGCGTTTGGTTTCTCAAACTCTTGCACATTTTTTTTTATTTTTAAAAGCCCATAAAACAACTAGCTTTGAAGTTCAAACCATTTTTACAGTGTTAATATTCTAATTTGCTCGGACAGGGCCGTGAAACTCATCCACAGTTCTGTGCAAATATGTTTTATGCCATGCTAACAATAATACATAGCACAGTTAGAAATTTGAAAAGAAATAACAAACCTGTTGCCCAATTGCACTGGCCAGCCTCACTCATAGCCTTTCTCATAACATGATTTGGCACTACTCGTTTTCGAATGTAGTAAAAATTGCACTTCAAGCTTGCGTGGGCTTTTTTGCACGCTTGATAACAGTTTTCGCCCAAATCTCCCCGAACCGAATAAAAGCATTGTTGAGTTAGTTTAGAACCCGCCGTACACACTTTCGGCCACTCTAAAAATCAGCAAATACACTTAAATTTTTGTTTGTAAAAACCAGAACACAATACATCTAACTAGGGTAACGAACGCGGGTAACGAACGCGTGTAAGCGAAATCGAAATAGCACTTTTTGTGCTATAGCGCTTTTTTTATGCGCTATATGCGCTATATGCGCTATAAGCGCTATGAAATTTGCTATATGCGCTATTTGCGCTATCGCGCTTTTTGGGGGTGCTATATGCGCTATTTGCGCTATATGCGCTATCGAAGGTGCTATATGCGCTATTTGCGCTATAGCGCTTTTTGGGGGTGCTATATGCGCTATTTGCGCTATATGCGCTATCGAAGGTGCTATATGCGCTATTTGCGCTATAGCGCTTATTGGGGGTGCTATATGCGCTATTTGCGCTATATGCGCTATCGAAGGTGCTATATGCGCTATTTGCGCTATAGCGCTTATTGGGGGTGCTATATGCGCTATTTGCGCTATAGCGCCTTTTGGTGGTGCTATATGCGCTATTTGCGCTATAGCGCCTTTTGGTGGTGCTATATGCGCTATTTGCGCTATATGCGCTATGAAATTTCCTATATGCGCTATTTGCGCTATCGCGCTTTTTGGGGGTGCTATATGCGCTATTTGCGCTATATGCGCTATCGAAGGTGCTATATGCGCTATTTGCGCTATAGCGCCTTTTGGTGGTGCTATATGCGCTATTTGCGCTATAGCGCCTTTTGGTGGTGCTATATGCGCTATTTGCGCTATAAGCGCTATGAAATTTGCTATATGCGCTATTTGCGCTATCGCGCTTTTTGGGGGTGCTATATGCGCTATTTGCGCTATAGCGCTTATTGGGGGTGCTATATGCGCTATTTGCGCTATAGCGCCTTTTGGTGGTGCTATATGCGCTATTTGCGCTATAGCGCCTTTTGGTGGTGCTATATGCGCTATTTGCGCTATAGCGCCTTTTGGTGGTGCTATATGCGCTATTTGCGCTATCGCGCTTTTTGGGGGTGCTATATGCGCTATTTGCGCTATATGCGCTATCGAAGGTGCTATATGCGCTATTTGCGCTATATGCGCTATCGAAGGTGCTATATGCGCTATTTGCGCTATAGCGCCTTTTGGTGGTGCTATATGCGCTATTTGCGCTATAGCGCCTTTAGGTGGTGCTATATGCGCTATTTGCGCTATAAGCGCTATGAAATTTGCTATATGCGCTATTTGCGCTATCGCGCTTTTTGGGGGTGCTATATGCGCTATTTGCGCTATAGCGCTTATTGGGGGTGCTATATGCGCTATTTGCGCTATAGCGCCTTTTGGTGGTGCTATATGCGCTATTTGCGCTATAGCGCCTTTTGGTGGTGCTATATGCGCTATTTGCGCTATAAGCGCTATGAAATTTGCTATATGCGCTATTTGCGCTATCGCGCTTTTTGGGGGTGCTATATGCGCTATTTGCGCTATATGCGCTATCGAAGGTGCCATATGCGCTATTTGCGCTATATGCGCTATCGAAGGTGCTATATGCGCTATTTGCGCTATAGCGCTTTTTGGGGGTGCTATATGCGCTATTTGCGCTATAGCGCCTTTTGGTGGTGCTATGTGCGCTATTTGCGCTATAGCGCCTTTTGGTGGTGCTATATGCGCTATTTGCGCTATATGCGCTATGAAATTTGCTATATGCGCTATTTGCGCTATCGCGCTTTTTGGGGGTGCTATATGCGCTATTTGCGCTATATGCGCTATCGAAGGTGCTATATGCGCTATTTGCGCTATAGCGCCTTTTGGTGGTGCTTTATGTGCTATTTTTTTGGATATGGATGAAACTTCTACAGAAAAATGGCCGGGGGGATTTGAACCACCCATTGCTAGATTACTAGCTTAACGCTCTACCGACTGAGCTACGCTGGCCTATTGGTGTTTGTGTTAATTTCCCTTTAAATAGTGATGCTGATCTTGGATAGCGCTTATAGCACCTGAGGGTGCTATTTGCGCTATTTAGGCGCTATTTTGTGCAATTGGCTAACTTATTGAAAAGTTTTGTACTTTTTAGCACGTATACGATCCCTCAATACACAAAAAGAATTTTAAAAGTATTTTAAATTTATTTATTTATTTATTTATTTATTTATTTGTGTTCTAGACGTCGATATAAAAAAATAGTGCATAAATAGCGCATATAGCACAACGATAGCGCATCAAAGTGCTATAAGCCCTATTTTTTTCATAGGCTTAAAAAGGGTGCTATTTGCGCTATTTAGGCGCTATTTTGTGCTTTGGCTAACTTATTGAAAACTTTTGTATTTTTTAGTGAGTATACGGTCCCTCAATAAATTAGAATAATTTTAAAATTATTTTTCAAATTTTGTTAGTGTTCTAGTCGACGATATAAAAAAATAGCGCATATAGCAAAACGATAGCGCATCAAAGTGCTATAAGCGCTATTTTTTTCGTAGGCTTAAAAAATAGCGCTTATTGCACCAGGGCCCAATTTTTCGAAAAAAATGTTCTCCGTTTAAGTTCTCCGTTTAAAAGCTCTCCGTTTAAAGTTCTCCATTTAACATTTTTCATTTTTTCGAAACCTTCAAATTTAAATTTAAACGGAGAACATGGATTCTGCTAAATACAATTTATTGAAGCTCTCCGTTTTAGTTCTCCGTTTAGTTGTTCTCCGTTTAAAGTTCTCCGTTTGAAAGTTCTCCGTTTATTTAAACGGAGAACTCGATATATTTAGAACGATTATTTTTGGAAGAATTCTAAACTAGAACTCAAAAGTTCTCCGTTTAAAAAAACGGAGAACTCTAGTTCTCCGTTTATTTAAACGGAGAACTCAACAAATTTTACAACATTTATTTTGGAGAGAATTCTAAATTAGAACTCAGAAGTTCTCCGCTTAAATAAACGGAGAACTCTGTTCTCCGTTTATTTAAACGGAGAACTCCAGTTTTCCGTTTATTTAAGGGAGTAGTGTCACCAAAGCAGTCGACTTTCCACGTCTGTAAAACTTGTTTAGTGATGTGAAAGCTACATAAGACATTGTTCTTTGTGTATTTTGAAAATATGTGTTTAGGTAAATATTTTTGCCAATTTGAAGCAAAATTGATGCGGCAGACAGTTAGCAGTGAAGTCGCAAAGTCAGAAAAATGATGTTTTGAAAACCTTTTTAACTTCGTCATATTTATCAGTGTGTTTTGTTTGTGTTTTTTTTATTTTTTCAGAAGATTTTTGTTTTTTATTTTAGTGTTGCAATAAGCAAACTCGCAGAGTTGCATTTGAGTGTTGCAAATACATATGAATTCGTAAAGAAAATGAATAAGATCCAGCGCAGCCATTAATTAAACAAGCAAGTTCTCCGTTCAAATAAACGGAGGTCGCTAGCTCCGTTTAAAAGTTCTTCGTTTTTAAAAACGGAGAACATTTAAACGGAGAACTATTGAAATAAAGAAAATTTTAAGCGGAGAACATTCTAAATGAAGAACATTTTTCATTAAAATATCAGTTTAAACGGAGAACTAGAGTTCTCCGTTTAATTAAACGGAGAACATTTAAACGGAGAACTTAAACGGAGAGCTTCAAAAAACTGCAATCGAAAATAAATAAGTTCTCCGTTTAAATTCAAATCGTTGGTTTCGAAAAATCTAAAAATGTTAAACGGAGAACTTAAACGGAGAACATTTTAAAATATGTGCGTGCAATCATATAGGTTCGCCGTTTAAATAAACGGAGAACTAGAGTTCTCCGTTTAAATACACGGAGAACATTTAAACGGAAAGCTTTAAACGGAGAACATTTAAACGGAGAGAATCGTAGGCTTAAAAAATAGCGCTTATAGCACCTGAGGGTGCTATTTGCGCTATTTAGGCGCTATTTTGTGCTATTGGCTAATTATTGAAAATTTTTGTACTTTTTAGGAAGTATACGGTCCCTCAATAAATTAGAATAATTTTAAAATTAGTTTTAAATTTTTGTTTGTGTTCTAATCGACCATATAAAAAATAGCGCATATAGCACAAAGATAGCGCATCAAAGTGCTATAAGCGCTATTTTTTTGTAGGCTTAAAAAATAGCGCTTATAGCACCTGAGGGTGCTAATTGCGCTATTTAGGCGCTTGTAGGACTTGATCATTTATTATTATATTATTATGTTTATTAACTCTTTATTGCCTTAAATTATTTCTCGTTCTTTTCCTGCTTAACAAGTAAGTTATATATGTTTTTTGGTTATTTCCTTTAATTATCTGTTTTTAGTAGAATATTAATATGCTGGAGAATACTTTATTTACGAATCTTTTTATTTATTTATGAATCTTTTTACCCTTCTAGGGTTTCATTTTGCGAACCAATAGGAGCGAAGAATGGAAAGTTATGTTGGGTAATTGCCTACAATTTTGACTAATAGGAGCGAGGGATGGAAAGCCCTACAAACCCAACCCCGGGGGGTGGGGGGGTGGGCGCCTACTGAATCTTTTTACCATTCTAGGGGTTCATTTTGCGTAACCAATAGGACGAAGAATGGAAAGTCATGTTGGGTAATTGCCTACAATTTTGACTAATAGGAGCGAGGAATGGAAAGCCCTACAAACCCAACAACCGGGGGGGAGGGGGGGGGTGGGCGCTTACTCAACAGATTAGCCAATAGCACAAAATAACGCCTAATTAGCGCAAATAGCACCCTCAGGTGCTATAAGCGCTATTTTTTAAGCCTATGAAAAAAATAGCGCTTATAGCACTTTGATGCGCTATCGTTTTGCTATATGCGCTATTTTTTAATATCCTCTATCAAAACACAAAATAAAAGTTTAAAAGAATTTTAAACTTCTTAATTTTAATTGAGACATCTTATACGTACTAAAAAGTACAAAAGTTTTTAATTAAATAGCCGATAGCACAAAATAGCGCCTAAATAGCGCAAATAGCATCCTCAGGTGCTATAAGCGCTATTTTTTAAGCCTATGAAAAAATAGCGCTTATAGCACTTTGATGCGCTATCGTTTTGCTATATGCGCTATTTGTTAATATCGTCCACGAAAACACAAACAAAAAGTTTAAAAGAATGTTAAACTTCTTAATTTTAATTGATAGATCTTATACGTACTAAAAAGTACAAAAGTTTTCATTAAAATAGCCGATAGCACAAAATAGCGCCCAAATAGCGCAAATAGCACCCTCGGGTGCTATAAGTGCTATTTTTTTAGCCTATGAAAAAAATAGCGCTTATAGCACTTTGATGCGCTATCGTTTTGCTATATGCGCTATTTTTTAATATCGTCCGTGAAAACACAAACAAAAAGTTTAAAGGAGGGGGAGAGGGGGGGTGTTACCTGTCGTAGCGTATATAGCGCAAATAGCGGGGGGGGTGGGGGGGTGTTCTTGAGCTGGAAACTATAGTAGCGCATATAGCGCAAATAGCGCCTGGGGGTGGGGGTGGCGTTTTTGAGCTGGAAACTATGATAGCGCAAATAGCGCCTAGGGGTGAGGGGGGGGGGTAAAATCTCGTGCACGCTTACACGCGACATCTACCCTAACTAGAATAATACTAAACTAATTAATTCCACTGTCCATTCAAAAAACTCTAACAATCCATCAAAAACAGAAAGTGTTAAATTTATGCTGCAAATTATCATACTAAGTTTTTCACAACAATAAGAAATACTTAAATAAGTTTATGAACTGAAATATATAGATATGCATTAAAAAATGCATAAATGAGCTGTAAAATATATATATATCTAACTCTTTTAAGTAAAAATTCAGCTTAACCATTCCTAAGTAAAAATTCTTGACTTTGTTAATAACATTTAAAAAGAATATAGTACCAGTCAAGGGCGCTGGTTCACAGTAGTATCCTTTTAAGTTATTGGACGCTTCAACACATTGCTCGTTCCAACCACAGTGATAAGTTATTCCGCAACCTTTTTCCAGCTCACATTGGAGAAAGAAAATGTCGCAGTATCTATCGAAAAGATCATCAACCCAACTTCTGAAATCACTGGCTGACTCTTCATCAATACTTTCATCTTTTCCAAGAATATTGCGCAAGTTGTCTACCGAGAACAGTTTTGTTATTTGTTCATACTTCATCCGAATTGGGACAGGACTGCTAAACGTTTGGCTACCCCATTGCACCAGACTTCGCTCAGGCTTTGATCCCATTGTGATGATGCTTTGATATATAT
>JASANF010005138.1:0-44527 GCA_030248245.1 Trissonchulus sp. WLG1_4
TTGTTCTTCGTTCAGTTACGTATTGCTGTCCAATTTGGTTCAACTTGAAATTTTAACCTATTTTTTCAATGGGAAAAAATCTTCAAATCGATATACCAAAAAATTCTATATGGCTTTTTGCACATTTTAAAACAGTTTTTTGTAGCTAATTGCTAGTTGCAACTTTTCAAAAAGTCGTTTGTGTAGGCAAACCTTTCTAAAAAAATTTCCAAAATACGTTGAGTGTTGACCAATATTGACAAAAATGCACTATTTTTCAAACTAATTTTTCTTTAGCTACTTTTTGGCTTCTGAAACTTTTCTCAACGGATTTTAATACAAAAAAATAGCTCTATTTTTTGTAAAATACGTATGTGTAGGCAAACTTCAGGTTTCTGAAAATGGGCCACACCATATGTTTTTAAGATTACTGTCAGCTGCGAAATCCGATCCGCTTGAAACTTTGCAGACTGTTAAAGCAGACGTATATGGAGGTGCCGAACTTCTTGAATTGTAATTATTATGATTTGGCTCAATATGATAGGCTTTTTAAAACGTCACTTTTGATAGAAATTAAAATAACTAAAAATTTGTCGCCGGTAACGAAAATTCGACAAAAATGGCACCGTCGGCAAGATAATTGTCTTTAATTTAAGCTATAGATTGTTAAATTTGGTTGAGGCACCATTGAGCTACGTCATTTCAAAAATTAGTCAAATTTTTCAAAGAATTTTAAATTTGGATGCAGTCATAAAATTTGCTAAATGTTCCAGACTCATAAAACTTTGCAAAAATGCTTGCCTGGTGTTCCCGTCTTGGTAAACTTAAGCAAAAAAGTTTGTATCAATAGAAAACTAAAATTTCTACCAATTTGCAAAATTGTGGAAGTTACTCAGAGCGCCCCTTTAAGGTGGCGCTCTGAATAACCGACTTTGGGCGATAAAATTTTTCACATAAGTTTTCGTTAATTAACTCAAGAAGAAAAGTTGTTGCAAATTAAATTAGCTTTCATTTGATGTATATAACGTCAAATTTGGTTCAACCTGAAATTTTAACCTATTTTTCAATAGGAAAAGATCTTTAAATCCATATACCAAAAAAATCTATATGGCTTTTGGTACTTTTTGAAACAGTTCTTTGTAGCTAATTGCTAGTTGCAACTTTTCAAAAAGTCGTTTGTGTAGGCAAACCTTTCTAAAAAAATTTAAAAAATACGCTGACCAATATTGACAAAAATACACTATTTTTCAAAATAATTTTTCCTTCGCTACTTTTTGGCTTCTGAAAACTTTCTCAACGGATTTTAGTACAGAAAAAATAGCTTTATTTTTTGGAAAATGCGTATGTGTAGGCAAACTTCAGGTTTCTGAAATTGAGCTATAGCGTACATTTTTTTAAGATTACTGATAACTGCTAAAACCGATCCGCTTGAAGCTTTGCAGACTGTTGAAGCAGATGTATATGGAGGCGCCGAACTTCTTGAATTGTAATTATTATGATTTGGCTCAATATGATAGGCTTTTTAAAACGTCACTTTTGATAGAAATTAAAATAACTAAAAACTTGTCACCGGTAACGAAAATTCGACAAAAATGGCACCTCGGCAAGGTCATTGTCTTTAATTTAAGCTATTGATTGCTAAATTTGGTTGAGGCACCGCTGAGCTACGTCGTTTCAAAAATTACACAAATTTTGCAAATTTCAATTTTGATATCGTCATAAAATTTGGTAAAATGCTCCCAGAACTTTCAAACTTTGCAAAAAAATGTGCCTGGTGTCTATCTTGACTGTACTTGAGCAAAAAACTTTGTATCGGCAAGAAAAGAAAAATTATAGCAATTTGAATTATTGGAAGTTACTCAGAGCGCCACCTTAAGGGGGCGCTCCGGAAAATAAAGAATTTGGCCCTATTTTTTAAAAACAGCCGAAATGACCTTTCATCCTTGAAGGAAAGTTGCCCAAAATACTATTTTGATGTCTTGACGTGCATATTTTCGCAAAGTATGAGCAGAGTTATTGTTTGCCGAAAATTCACTCACGTTTGGTGCTCTGGGAGTCACGTGACATGATCACGTGATTTAAAATTTTGCCTCCAGTGTTCTTTTGTGCCGTATTACATCTATGTATAATAAAGTTTGACATTTGCCAATTTTTTTGCCATTTTAGATGTAACCCCAGTTACAAGACACCCCTAAGCCTGGTTCATACTTAAGCCCGGTTCATACTCGTCCTCAAGGACTGTCCTTGTCCCTAAGAAAATGTTTCTCTCCCTATGCGGGTTTGATTCATACTTTTCTGGTGTCCTTTTCCTTTTCCCTGTCCGTGATAACGAATCGTAAAAAAAAAAAAAAAAAAAAAAAAAAAAAAAAAGTGTAACTACTTCGTTCAGTTACATATGAAAATTACATAGTGGTGAGCGGTGTGTCAGAAAAAACATCGCCGATACTGCTTATTTTCTTAAAAGTTACTGAGTCAGTGAGTCACCCAGAACACCTGTACCTCAGATAAGAACAACTAAAGATGTAAAACTGTATACCTACTTACGTATGTCGACGTTTGAGATGAATATAAGTAAATCCGTTAAACCATTTTCGTGAACTAAAACAGTAGGACCGAGCAAGGAGCAAGCCCATATATATGTATAATATACATACACGTGTTAGTGTTTTTTGAGAAAAAAGGTTTTTTATAATATATATATATATATATAATACATATATAATTTTTTTATATATATATATATATATATATTCTGTATATATATATATATATATGTTCAGTATTGGCTGATCTTCACAGTATCAGGAATAGAACTCAATGTTTACAAGTTTATACAGTTTACACGTACGTATGTATATATACGTTTTGGTTGTGTAAATATGCCCAGTCAAGTGGGGTTTACGCTGGCTTGACTGACTCAAAGCTAATCTTGTTAAATTGACAAATTACCCTTCTAGAACGAGCCTTTGCTCCAGAATAGTTGAAGTACGGAATTTTGGAGATTAAGTAGGATAGGAAGTGGTCAGAGTCATTTGCCCGTGGAAAATAGCCAGTGGACGTCCATCCTTGATAACTTAGATGAAGGTTGAGTAGGGTGAACTTTGATAATATATGTATTCCGGGTGAGTTTGATCAGCATATTGCGTATATTATAATATGTCTACTTTTTCCGTACGTATATATATTACAATCTCCCATCTCCCGTGCCCCTTATGGTAATCCCATTCAATAGATAGCAATTCTTGCGTATATACATCAAAATATACTGGCCTGTTTTACCAGCGGCAGGGGACTCAGTTTTTGTCGCTGCCCTCTTAATTGCCCACCACCCTCGAGCTCTCCCACTTTTGGCTTTTCCTCCCATATTGTTGTTAGCGTCATGAAATTTGTGTGAAAACACTGGTTGCTGTTACTTTTTGCGCACTACTTCTGAACCGCATCTCTTTCGCACCTTACATTCATTGTGGTCAAAATTCAGCTCTGATGTAAATTAAACCCATACGTTTTACGGTGCATTTTACTGTTTATGGCAAGGCTCGGAAATAAACAAAATGGAATGTTATTTTTTATATTAGTTGGGATGTGACTGACAGTTTTCCTATTCGGTTTTTGTCCCGATAGGCTTTACATATCTTTGGCCCTAGAGGAAACTTTTATATGAGAGTTAATGAAAGGTTTTGAGCCGTGTCTTTTATGGCAGTCTAGCTTTATATATAGCCGAAATAATATATATATATATATATATATATATATATATATATATATATATATATATATATATATATATATATATATATATATATATATATATATATATATATATATATATATATATATATATATATATATATATATATATATATATATATATATATATATATATATATATATATATATATATATATATATATATTAGTGCGTACACGGTTTATTCTACTTTGTCCCAATTCTACTTTGTCCCAATGATTATGATTGGCTGTTGCGGTTTGATTGACCGGCCAATCAAAATTGAGTAGGTGATGCGTGACTAAGGTGACAAATTGAGGGCAAAACAATTATCTAATAAAATATTGGAAAACGTAGCCAAGATGAAGTCTGAAATTGCTGATAATAACAAAAACCTACCACAGACACTTGTTAATTGTAATATCTACCACACAAAACATATCAGTAGCAAGGACCTCTTTTATAGTTTTGTTTCATTCGAAAGTTGGTTGGAAATAAACTTGGTTCACTATCTATTGCTAACTACTGTAACTTAAAAATTTTTAATTTTTGATTGAATTTATAATTTCTCTTATATTTAAGGCAGTTAGCAATAGCATAAGAATAAATTTTAGGCAAAATATGAATGATGTTTACAAAATTAAGTTGGGTACCACAGCCAACAGATTTCTTATTAGAAATTATATTTATGTATTGAACGCTTAATGCGTTAATAATTTCACTACATATTTCATTCATTTTAATAATTTTGTAGTTTGCTTGATTTCATTAAAACTGTACTGCACAATTTTGCACTATTGTGAAGGCTACAGTAAGAACAGTAAGATAGCATTACATAGATAAGCTCCGCCTTTTTAGTGTACCTCATAGTTTAATGGCTGATCAAACATAGGCGTCAGCCAATCAGATTTGTTGGGACAAACTAGAATTGGGAGAAAGTAGAATACGCCGCGTACACTGCACAGACTCAACAACAACGTATTCGTGCCAGTGAGTTAGTGTAAGAGATGTGTGAAGCAGTCGATCTTTGGGCCGCATAAGACACAAAATGATTGCATTTCCGAAACCAGATCGCCTCATGTTATCAAACGTCTCATTTTATAAAATAGCGTCTCATTTCATCAAACACTAATCCCTTAATAATTACATTGGCGTCAGCTCTAACCATACATGAGCTTGGGGGGGGGGGGGTTCACACCCCCCACAGATGGACGAGCTCGCCCTTCCCCGGACAGGTGCTTCCCCCAGAATGTTTAGGAAGTATATAGCTAACGCCTGACGACGGCAAAATCGGTGGCTCACAAGGCGAAAATGGTGGCTCACGAAGCGAAAATGACGGGAAAAGTTGCTCCGAACCCCCCCCCCCCGTGGCTCACCCACCCCCAGAATTCGTTAGCTGCCCACGTATGGTTAGCTAAGTAAGAAAAAATTATTGTACCCAGCGGCTTACCTCCTCCTTCTCACTCACAGTATGCATTAGCAGTTTACGTACGTTAGAGTGACTGGTTGCCAGTAGAGTTCGCAACGGGTCGAGATTTGATAACCCGACTCCCGACCCGACCCGACCCGAGTGAATGTCTAACCCGACCCGACCCGACTTCTACTGAAGCTGCTATGGGACAAGCCCTCCCTCAAATTTGACCCATCGGGGCAAGCCCCCCTCCTTGTTGCCGAAAAAGTGCTCGAAAACTAAACAATCGCCTCAGATAGCTGTAAAATGCTTAAACAATAAGCAAAGGCAAAAAATCGCTAAAAACTGTCAGAATTTTGCAACTCATTTCCGCTTTTTAAGCACAAATTGGAAATATGTACTAGCGTTTTTGTCAGTTCGAGCCCCTAAACCGTCGAGACAAGCCCCCCTTACATTTCTAAAAATCCGGGACAAGCCCGCCCTCAAGACCCCATGTACATGTATGGACTAAAGTAGCTAATTTTAAGCTAGAAAGCACAGCTCGGAAACACTGTTACATCACTCTGCAGCGGGTACATTAGGTTGAAAATATCATCAAAGCAGAAAAATGTAATCTAAAACTTACTGATTAAACCCAAAATTTTTGACCCGAACTGACCCGCACAACCCGCGAGTTGGAAACTCTCAACCCGACCCGACCCGACCCGAACCGACCCGCGCCAACCCGACCCGTTTGCGAACTCTAGTTGCCAGCTAATAAAGTTTGATGTTAGACTGAAACATATAGTTAACGTTTTGCTAATATCTTGAAACGTTTTTTGCTATTTATTTAGTGTTCATTATTTGTGTATTATTCGTATTGTCCTAATTCGTTCATCAAGCTGTCTGAGTGTCGTTAATTAGGATTGCAATAAAAGAATGTTTTTTTACAAACTTGTCTAGCAACTAGCCAATTAGCTGGAGTAGAGCTGGCTAAGTGAATTATGATTGGTCTGAAGTCTGGATAGCTTGCTGTCGACTTGGATTATATGTTATATGTATATAATATGTGTGTGGTGTGTGGGGTGTGTGGGTGTGTGGCACTCGTGCCAGTCGCTGTGTCGTCATGTCTTTTTTTTCCCAGGAAAACAGAAGATGTCTAATGCAGTCTGTCGAGTACTCGAGTGTCGACAATGTGACATGTTATATATGGTTGTGAAATGATGAATGAGCCCGCATTATGTGTGGAATGGTGTTCACTAAGGTGTGCAGGCGCAGAGTGTGGACATATAATGTGTTTGTGAGTAATGAATTTGTGTGTACGTAGTGTGGAATGAATGTGAATGGTGAATGAAATAGGAAGGCAGTGAGAAACAGCTTTGCTGTAGAATTTTTGGAATTCTGATGTCTTAATGGACCTAAAATTAATATGAGCCGCAATTTGAACATTAAAGCTGAGTGTTTGGTGGCCGGTGTCCATTACGTAATTCTGTTATGTACACTTACACCCAATTTTCAATAAGTTGTGATAGCATGAACGCCATGAACTAGCGTAATGGCAATTTTGGCGAAAACTTTGGGGTGAAGCCCTATCTATTGCAAGAAAAATGCCCTAAATGTGGTATTTTATACATGAGCAAAGTTGGTCAAGTTTGGTTTGTCGAAAACTCAGAAAAAAACACAGAAGATTAAAATTATATACCTATTTGTTACACACAAAATGAAGACTGGTGTGCATCAGATTCTGAACATTATGTGATTATCTCTCAAAATTTTAAGGGCTTTGCCTTTGAAATGAAAGCGTCCGCGAAACTTTGTTTTTTGAATTTTCTTAGCGGCGTTTTAAAGTTTTTTTGTGGCAAATGATGCTGTTTCTTAATGACCCTGAGTATAAGCCATCGGTTGCTGACATGAATATTGAATATGGACTTACTTGGACTTAGGCTCTAGAGCTGAATGATGATCATCCGCTTGGCCTTTCCCCATTGATGATTGATGATCACTGACATGAATATGGAACACACGTATATATTAGCATTATTTAAACCTGTCCGCATTAGACGTCATATTCATCTCGATATTGAAAGTCAGAAACAATATAATATTAATTGTGAAGCAAATTTTTTTGCAATATTTTTTGTCTTGTTTGTTTTAGAAGATGATTTTGACTCGGACGATGAAACAGAGGATATTTCAGTGGTCTCGGCGGAGAAGAAAGTGTCTTTCTCAGCCAGCAACGGCACGCTGCTTCCCTCGCCGATTTCCGAGCACAACTCCTCGTCTCCGTCTGCTGTCTATAGTCCCAAGTGTTTGGTGATTGTCTCACGACATCCGTATTTCGAAGCATTCAAGGTATAAACTTGTCTTCTAGAACTTTTTTCGTCCGAAGTCATTGTCTTAAGTTATGTATAACTTGAGATATTGAGATTTGAGTATAAATTAAGGTATTGATGTTTGAGACACTCACAACACACATTCTTTTATTAAAATGTCGGATAAATAAATGAACGCAAAACTATATCCTGTCCACAATAAATAGCTATCTTCTGTCTATAATTTACACGTAGAGGTAGAACTTTTTGGTTTTTGGTTATTTGACTATTTGAGAACGAAAATTTTCACTTATCTTGTATACATATCTATCGCAATTGTTTCACTTCGTTAAATCCCCCACAAGCCCGGCTCATACATACGTATCTTTGAAGACATAGCGACAGGGACAACAACAATTTTTGGTCAGCTAATGCTAAACAATTACATGATCGTTTCGCCTAATATTTTAAACAAACAAGCTAAGTTTTCGGCAAAAGTATTCAGTAAGCATCAAGCATTTATTTATTTTTAAGTACATTGGCCAGAGGCCATCGTAAACCTGTTGGGCCAGCGAATACCCTCTCATGTAGTGTACATAGTACCCAAAATAAGCGTCTCCTTTCGCAGCCAAATAAACTGCAAAATCTCAGGGCAACAGGAACTTGGGAGGCTATGAAGTTATTAAATGAAGATTAATCATATTGAACTTCCATGTTGATGAAATTACATTCGTAAATTTAAGTTTCTCTGTAATCTGTAGCTGTTGCTTTACTTTGGAAGAAGGTAATAGTACTGTACTGTCGATTTCAAATTAAATTGCCTATGATTATTACTGTGAAGCATCAGGTATTCAGGGATCTCTGTTCTCTGTAGCCGAGGGGTGAGTTTGGTTGGTCCGTAACCGTGAGGGGAGATCGTCGATTCCTAGTGGATTACTTTTTGTCAAAGTTTTTGCATTTTCGCTTTACCTTCTGAACAACCACGAAAGCAGCAAGTCATTGAATTACAAGGCATTGTCGTTATGACAGATGCAAAGATGAGATAAAAGACGTGTAAAACACACTCCGCACATTGACACTTTAACGCTGGCAGTGTGTTAAGATACCAAAATCAAAATTAAAGACCTGTTGGGCTGTGGCCCAACAGGAAAAATGAACTTGATGCATATTTTATTTGTGTTAAAAATTGGATCTTTTGGTCCAGTATTAGTCTTTGAATTTCTCAAGGACAAACACAAAACGATAGGGACAAGTACAAGGAACAAGTATTGGCTGAACTTCAATGATGTGTTGCTAGCACTGCCTGAGCACCATGTACATCGTGTACGCGGAGAACATGTCCATAGAGCTGGAGAGCATGATCGGGACGCTGATTGGCCAGGTGCGCATCCCCACCTCTGGCTCCAGCGTCATCAAGTTCACCCTGGGCGCGGGCGATCGATTCGTCATTCAGACACCCATCAATCAGTCCATCCCCATCACACGCTGCTGTGTGGCCATGCTGTTCCAACAATTGGGTATGGTTATCGGTTATATGGGGGGGGGAGGGGGACTGGTCGAGAGCATACGTTTACAGCTGGCGAATTTTGGGTGGGGGGGTGCGGAGGATCTTTTCTGCCGATTTTCCCGTTTTGGACCAGTTTTTGCGGCCGTGAACATTCTTCAAATAATAGATATTACGTTTACTGGCGGTGTGCTTACGTTTGCAAAATGTTTATTCGTGTTGAAACAATCAGACTTGACTTGAATTACTTGACTAAGGCACGAAACCAGAGCGTCGTTGTCGATCGTCCGCTGTGGCCTGCTATGATTTGTCGCCATTGATTTCTGTCCGCTGCCATCCCCGAGACGATCGCCGTGAAGTTATTGCTTCATTGCACTGACCCATATCTCCGGGCTCATTCACATAGATTTTAAACAATCAGTGTAATATTTTTTTCAGGAATCCATCAAGTATTGAAGCTGTTTGCGGCTGTTTTGACCGAGAAGAAGCTATTGTTTTTCTCTCAGTCCTATGCAAGACTCACAGATGCCTGCCATGCTATCATATCGCTGCTGTATCCGTTGAAATATAGGTTCGCTTTATAGTGAAAATAGTAGCGAAAGAGTTTTAAGCGAGAAAGGAATGCAAATGATTTACTTATTAGTTGGTCATAGAGGGACCCATACGTACTTGCGTAAGATACTCCATGGACGGCTCTTACGTTGTAGTACTCTTTTTATTTTTTATGCTAAGGAGGTCTTCATGACTAGCCAACACGTGGTAATCCAAAATCGGCGTTATAATTCTGAGCATATCGAGTGTCGACAAACCAGGCAGGGAATTTAATTTTGTCATGGGGGTGGGTGTGGCCTTATATGGTTTGATGTTTTGTCACGGAGCATACGTTGCTATTTCAGACACGTTTATGTGCCCATTTTGCCGTCCGCCCTTTTAGAGGTTCTAAACACTCCGACGCCCTTCGTTATGGGAATACATTCCTCCCTGCGGCCACAGGCTGCTGATCTCGTACGGTTATCAGTTATGTTAATTGTAGCCTGATGTTATAAAAATTTGTCTCGGAAACTGATTTTATTTACTGGATTTTTGAGCTAGCATTGTGATTGTGTATTAGCAAGTAACTGTGTGTATTATTAAAATTTGTGATAATTCTAGCATAATATTGAGATGTAGTACTAGTAATAAGTAAGCTATAGTCTAGTTCTAAAGAAGCGCTTACTCTAAAAAAGTGATCATAATATTATGGGAATTCATATCACCCCGAAAATTCTGAGTTCGATTCAGCCGAGTGTGTGTCAGAGACAGTAAACTTAGTTGAATGGTTGACCGAATAGTTTATGCCTACAGTCTGACCAGAAATTTTAAAAACTGAGACAAAATAAAGTTTAATTACGAAAAATCAAAATTTACATCTATTACAGCTATCAAGAGTACAACGAGTAGTTGCCACCTCTCAGTGTTCAACATTTTTTGGTCAGACTTTAGTATTATGCTTTTTCAGCTTGAAGTCATAACAGCGGACATTGATTTTGGGTGTGTGGAAATTCCCGAGCACGTGCAACTGCCGCCAATTCCTGAGCCTTACCATAACCGTCTTCTCACATCTCTAACTTTGGTATGATTGTTTACTGTTATCTGGTGTGGAAAAAGTTTTACATTATTATACAGGGGATACAAAACCATTTTGAACTCTAACTGAAATAGTTGTCGGAAATCGGAACGGAATACAGAATTTGTTTTATGGGGAGTTTTCAGTTCTGCACAATTAACTCTACTCTCCATTTTGTGATTTTTCGAAGGGGTATATATACCAACCGTTTTTGTTTTTAAAAACAGTGCAAAATTTTAGTTTTTTCCGTTATTGGTCAGAGTGAAGACTCGTTTAAGTTTCGCCGCGGTTCAAAAGATGACAAAAATGACAGAAATCGGACACTGATTAGTTAAACGACATTTTTTAAAAGATATTTTAATGTTAAAAAACTTCACGTTTTTTTATTTCCAGGTGCTGGACCGTGACGTGCTGACGGCTGACAGTGCGTTCGGCGACTCCCACTGGCCGTCTGGGGGGCGTCGCATGTCCAATGCCGTGAACGGGACCAACCAGCTCACTGTCACCGACAAACAAGTCCGAGCCTGTTTTCTTAGATTTTTTGCAGACATTTTTCGTCAATACCGCCCCTGTCTTCAGATGGTGCGCATCTTTCAACGGCCATTTATAACGTTTCATAAGGTACGGCATTTTTATTATTCAAGTGTTTTCCTTTGTCTAATGTTTTTTCAAGTCTTTTGTTTGTCATGTATGGTTATAATGCTTTTTGATTCCGTATGGTGAATACGTTCTGAGGTTTGCTAAGAATATTATGCTACCGAATGTTGAATAGTGACTAGTAAAGGACTGTAAATTACTAACAGTAATAGTTGTATTCAACTGTCGCGTTAGTATTTTAACTACTTACAAAACAACTGCTCTAGGGAAAGATAATAATATAGCCTAAGAACTAAGTTGAAAGTAATTTGTGGAGCTATACCTAATCGAAAAAACTATGTAAGGGAATTTTTTAGCGGTTGAATGTTTAGTACAATGCGCATTTTTCGGTATTCGTTTTCAGGCGGCATTTCTTGGTCTACGCGGCTTCTATGAGGACGATTTTGTGTGCAGGCTGTTGGAAAGCATGGCTTTTGAGTGTTTCGTGCAAGAACGTGGCCTTCCCTACCGTGCTTGTGATTTGTTTGATCAAGTTAGTTAGAGCACAGAGTATTTACGCAGTGCTTTGAGCTTTGACTTTATAGCGCAGTAATTTAATGATATGCAAAGTTATTTAACTTCAAAATATAAAGTTTATAGTAGTGTTGTGTGCGTAATAAAGGATTTTTTGAATGCGTTAAATGTTTTAACTGATTATAAGGTGTATAGAGTAAATAATAATAGTAGACACTAGAGTAATTTTTGTTAATCGCCCATATCCACATAGTATTGCTTTTAAAACATTGGATAGCATAGTGTAAGCACTCTTGGTTTTACACGTGGTCGATGTTGGCAAAATCGATGATGTTCCAGGTGCACGCTTCACTGGTTGTGACTCTGACTGAAGAAGTGGATGATATGCAAAAAGTGCTGCACAATATTCAAGTGCTTGCTCAGCAGTTGTATGATAATGTGAGTTGCTATTTCGTTTGCACTGTTACACTTGGCTCGATTCATACTTACAGCCGTATGTCCGTTCAGCCGACAAAATGACGAAACAATGACGTCACAGGCGCTGGCTGATCCACTGCGCTAGGCTGCTAGTGACGTCATTCTGCCGGTTGAACGGACATACCGTGAAGTATCGATAAGCAGTTTATCATGGAGTCATTTTTTACTAAATATTGTTGTAGGAAAACACGTCGTCTCAACCCGCCGTGGACAAGCCATTGACACCGTCGGAACAGCTGCAGACTCGGGGAGCGGACGTGACACTCAGATGGCTGGATGCTGATAAGGTAAGATACTACTGTTTTGTGTTAGACGCTACAGAGGTATGTAAAGATGGATTCCTGTGACTTCATACTGAGCCATGTGATAGTAGGAGTAACTGAACTTTAGTTGGATGGCTTGAAACGTGCTGGGTGTATGCTTATGCCTTATGGCTTTATTTTATGTGATATTTCCCTTGTGTCTTTCAATGGACATTTTCAAAATTGCAAAAGTATGTTCTTAATAATTGAGAAAGTTTTTGTCACAGAAGAATTTATTGAAACTACTGCTAGCGTTATGGTCAAAAGTTTAACAATTTGATGCCACGCGTCTATGACAAAAAATAGTCTTCGGGTTTCCAAATCTCCTTTTGGGATAATGATCTCATTTTTGGGATGCCCAACGTAGCTTGATTCTTCTGCTCAAGTTTG
The DNA here is from genome assembly GCA_030248245.1 of Trissonchulus sp. WLG1_4. Classification (NCBI taxonomy): domain Eukaryota; kingdom Metazoa; phylum Nematoda; class Enoplea; order Enoplida; family Ironidae; genus Trissonchulus; species Trissonchulus sp. WLG1_4. The sequence goes on from JASANF010005138.1 coordinate 12,797, forward strand.
ATTAGCTGTACTTAATAATGCCCATGCCCATACATGTAACGGGGTAATTTTTTCTTAGGGGGGGGGGCGGGCCGGCGATTTTAGAAGGGGGTTTTCCCGCCCGCCATCCCTCAGACATGTATGTCCTTGCCCGTAAATATTTGTTTAGATTCAAAATCTGATCGAAAGCGAAGTAGCCAAGCAGAGTGACTCGTTAATGCGCATCACCACCGGGCCAGGTCCGCCCCAGCTGCGCATCGTGCCCAATGTGACCGACGCCGTCAAGCTGACCCGCTGCGACCCGGCTTATGGCAATCTCCGGCGACTGGACGTACTGCGATCCTGCCTCAAATGCGTTTTTGACAATAAAATATCGGATGCCAGAAAAGTGAGGAAGGATTTAACTACTTTTTGGGCTAATTTAGTTAGACTCTGACTTGAAACGATAGCATTGTAGCATTGTCACTGTTGCTATTTTTGTCTGATAATACTTTAAACCTTCCAGTGAGTACTGTTTATATCGTGCCATTTTGGACTTTTCAGTTTCATTCAATTTACTTTTTGATTCTTTCATAAAAATGAACAGGATTAGAGTCATTTTACGCAGCTGTTTGTTTCAGATGATGTCTGCCGTGCTGATGTCCATGAAGCGCCCGGTGGTTCGGGTGGCGCTGTGTCAGTTGTTGGAGGAACAGTTCCGCTCCGGCGGGGCCTCTGGCAGCACGCTGGAACCGCACCAGTTTGAGCTTATATGCAAGATTATGAATGTGGCTTTACAGGTGTGTGTTAGGCATAGGCTAGGTTCTAAACGTGCAAAAGTCATACTTTGGATTCATATTTCACACTTGTCGTTCAAGTTTATAATTGCAAGTAACAACTATTTTAAATTTTACTATCTGAAACCATGAAAAGATTGATTCGTAGTATTATCGTGATCATGTTGTCCAGTATTACTTGTTTTTGTCACCTATTACAGTAACTTCATAATATTGGTTGAAATCTGATCATATTTTAGTGTGATTCTCCAGAAGACGAATATGGCGTGGCGTATTCTATTCTTGGCATTTCGGCCAACTACTGCCGCGTAAGCATTGACGCTTTTTATCATGATCCCATTAGGCCTTTGTGGGAAGAAAAGTAAACTAAAATTTTTGTCGTTTTAATGAATTTAAAGTACGTAATTCGTAACTAATTCACATTTTAGTGTGGAAGTACGTGATAACTAAATTGTAGCTGTACTAGCCATTGGTTCACCAACAATCTGCAAGCTATACAGTGACTTGTGAATCATAAGGGCCTTTTAACTCGCCTCCATTACTTTAATACATTTCCACGTATCCCATCTGCAAAATATTATACATATTCGGGTGGGCACCCCCCCCTACCCCGAAAATTGTCTGTCCGTTGGGATAGTATCCCAAAAATTGGGCAGAATTAGGTAAAAATGGCACTTTTTTCGAAAAATTTGAAAACTTCGGGGTATTTTTTGTTGATTGGTGGGAAAGAAACCTTAAGGCTGAAAAGCCGCCACCCTCAAATTTTTCACCCCGTTTATATGCCGCAGATGGTAGTCATTTCATATAGTCAAAAGTAGGCTGAGTGTTATTATTGCAGAAACTATGCACGGGTGTGATCCAGTTTGCCTACACCACCATTCAAGACCATCCCGTCTGGCTGAACGCTCAGTTCTGGGAGTCAGCCTTTTACCACGATGTGCAACGACAAATTCGAGATCATTATCGAGGCCATATCAGCAAGCCAGGAGGCGATGCGAACGACAGCCAAGATGTGAGAATAAAATTTTATGTTTTTTTTATATGAGGACTAACCAGTAGGTTTTCCATTTTTAGTTCGGCCGTTGTGGTTATAGCTCACTGTCGTTTTGTTATGATCTGTAGTGTTGTATGTGCATGGCCTGTGTTTGTTTTGCACATATCTATTTTGAATTGATATGTTTCACATTATGACAAGATGGATTTATTAAACTGAATTTAATTGACCTAGAAACATTTTAATTAGTTGCAAGATGAGTGGCATTTACAACAGTAGTAAGACATAAGAGTGCTTGCTATGTGGCGCGGTAGCATAATTATTATTCGCCGTGACTCGCGCAAATTTGCCAGTGTCGGCTCCGTCAAAACTTCAGTTACTTTAGATTGCAATAAATAACTTATAGACTTGTGACTTTTTCTGCAGATATCTCACAACATGTGGAATCTGTACGACGAGCCAACAGCGTTGAGTATTGCCGCTGACAAACTGCGTCTGGCCAGCAGTTTTTCCGAGGAGGAAATCAAGCAGATGGCTGAGCAAGAGGAACAACTGGTCTACAGCCTGGCCGTGCACTACGTCAATCGCATGGTCTACATGTTCATCCCGCTGGACACCACGCGACTCAAACGAACTAATTTGCATAATATGGTGGATGATGGGAGTACTACTAATAGTAATGTCACGGGGTGAGGAACATAAGATATAGTGTTTTGTGTGAGTGGATGGAGTATTAGCGCACAATGTATTAGATCAACCAAGTAACCAACAGTAGGCTATGCTTATGTACACTTCTGTATCTTGAACGTGTCTCAGCCTTCGTGCATTACGAATAGCTAACTTGAAACTATATTATTTCAGTAGTCACAATATTTATTTCACGTGTGTGTAGCTCTTGCGAATGAGCCAACACGAATCTGGTCACAGAGGCAAACCGCTTCCACGGTTTTGCACGTATTTGATCTGCTACACCTGAGCCTAAGCGTGAGCCCAATGTAGAAAACTCAGTCCTCAAAGCCTGGCCTATCTTCAACACGTGTTCGTTCACGAAAGATTGACACTGCACAATATTTCAGTGTGAGCGCAGACGCGTCCAGTATCAGCAGTGATGCAGAGTCTGGCTACGTCGAGGGGGAGACGGGAAACGTAGAGGACGCCGAATCTGGGGCCATTCGATTCATCAATAAGTTTGCCGATAAAGTTTGCACTGAGAGCGGGGTGTCCGCCGACCATCTACGACAGCTGCACCAGATGGTGCCCGGGGTGGTGGCCATGCACGTGGATACGCTGGAAAATGTGTACAAAGAAAGCAAGCGATTGCCGCCTATCACCAAGGTAGGCCTGTTTGTAATAGTCCTTATTTAATGGGCGTTATTGGGCTAGGGGACAGGACATGTTTTACTTTTTACTCCGTCTAATACTGTCTTGTGTCAACTAACTAGACAAAAGTCTGTCGTAGTAATTTAGATATTATTCATTTCATACGATTACGTGTTAGAGTAAAACTACGCTATCTTTGTAAGCATATGAGTTTCAAGGGTAGCCTGCAAAATATGACTGTCACTTGATCCGTATTTAAGTTGCGCTACTGCCTGTTGGAAGATCTTAGTTTCGTTTGTTCAAGATGCACTATGCAGTGAACTTCGTGTAGCCGGGTGCTCATTTGTGACCGATAATAATAATTTTGAAAGTAATTTCAGCCACGAATGCTGATGCCAACGTTCTTGCCAGACGAGCAAATGGTGCAGGGTTATTTACGGGTGTATGTGCTGAAAGACGGAAGGCAGGATGAGTTCAGACGACTGGACGAACGCACGGGGGGCAGTCAGCTGTTGCCGGCAGAGGGGGCACTCTTCCTCACCAACTATCGTATCATATTCAAGGGACAACCCTGTGATCCTCTGCGTAAGAATAGCAAAATGATTTGTTTTGTTTTCGATGGGCATTTTCTAAGAAACGTCAAGAAATGATCGGCTGTTTATAGCAGCTAAGTTTAGTAGACGATATTATGAGACTTAATTTGTCATTAATTTGTCCATATTGGGACAGCATAATATCCATATTCTGGGCCAGTGTGCGCTAATGGAAACATTGCTTGTTGATTATCCATTAACATTACGTTTCTGGGAAAGATATTTTAATTTCCTTACGGATCCCTTTTACCAACATTTCTTCCGTAGGCAGCAGGGACACCGTGTCTTTTATTTCTGCTACTGAGTGTGGGATACAGTCAGTGACATTTGCAAAGTGTTGTGAATTTGTGATTTAATTCTGATGAACCTTGAGTATGACCGCCATTAAAGGAGTCCAACGTGTTTACACAGGTATAGGCGGAGTACCGGCCTTTTCTTATCATATAAATAAGGTCTTGAAAGATTTTAACGAAATATATTTCTTTTCAGTGAGCGAGCAAGTGGTCATGAGAGTGGTGCCAATTATGTCGATGGTAAAACAGAAGCGGTTGGGTCAAAGACAGTTTGGTTTCGGCGACAGCGGCGGGGGTTCTCATAGTTCGCTAGAAACCATTCAGATTAGATCTGCTACCTTTCAGGTAACAAGATTGTATCCAACGAACTGAAGACAAGCAGTTTTTATTTCATTATAGTAGATAAATTGATAAATAGGAAACTGAGCACATTTTTCAAAAAATAAACGGAAAAAAATTTTATGCACCCCCTATCGGCCCTCGACATTCAGATATTTCCCTTTCCCAGATAAAACAGCTAATGTGATTGAATACACTTAATAATAAATGTACTGTAAAGGCTAATAAATCTTGAATACACTTGATATTGCAGTAAAATTACCTTTAGCCTGTAAATTTTGTCCTCGCCAGAGTTTCTTGTACATCTCTTTGAAGAGTAAAACTTAACTAATTAGTATTCTTCTGTAATGTCGTGTCCGCTATAGACGAACTCTCTGGTTTTAGCTCATGAAAATAGCCTTTGACGAAGAGGTGACACAGGATAAAATTGACGCCTTCTGTAATTCCCTGGAATCCCTGAGGTGGCCCGAAAGTCTGATGGGACTGTACGCTCTGACTGCTGGTCACCTAAACGCTGCTGTGGCCATTGATCATTCTGCTAAGAAATCAAAACATTCGACGCTACGGTATGTAAACGTAAAAGTGATCGAAAATAGTGGGTGTGGATTAAAATTGACAGTTTTCTCAGTTATCTACTGTTTGTGTGATGTGGGGACGGGACGGATGAATTAGTGTCACCTCGCTGCTAGATAGGAGAACGTATATTTCACTGGAACCCCGCTTAAGTTTAGCACTCATTGGAATTGAAGTGAAATTCGTAAAAAAACTATTTTAGTATGTTTAGACTCAGCATGCGGCTACCACTGTGTCATATACTTCCAAAAGGTTCTATATTTGGTGGTTTCTAGACGCGCATTTTTTGCTTATTTCAGTGGATATGCTAAGCGTCGTATTCTTGAAACCGCACGCAAAGCTGGTTTGACAACGAAAAGTGGCTCCTCGAACAAGAGTGGGCTGAAGAATGACAGTAAACTTTCCCTGCACAGTAATTTCAACGACGGCAGTATTCGACGCCCCGTGTTGCCGGGTCACATGACAACGCCCTCCGACAGAGGCCGACACAACGAGCACAGTGATGATGATGACAGTCAGGATTCCATCACACATCATGGTAAATCAATGTGGTGTGTCGTTCATATTATGATGAACAGACTTTAACTGAAGTAGGGTAGAGCTGTTTGTTTTCTCATGATTGTTAACACGTCTATGCTAAGATGTGCATACTGCATACAGATTATGGATTCGTAAAAGAAACGTTCGACTAAAACGACACGTCACAGCGTTGTTAGTAGCACCAACAAAATATTGCATGACAAATATATTTAGCTCGCAAACTGTTTTCTCTTTTTCTTTTTTCTAGACGATTCTGAATCCGTGACACTGACCAAAACACTGGATCGTTTACGACACCGACCCGACTGTCGTGATTATCAACGACTCAATCTGTGCAGCAAAGCAGAGGTTATTCTGCACAGTGGCGGGGGCCCAGGCTCAGGGGGTACTTTGACCAGCTCGCAAAAGTCCACCCAAAGCCCCCTGCATTCCACCAGTGGCAGTATACAGCATGACAACTACTATAGACTCTGCTCGGTGAACCGTGTCTATGGGCTGTGTAGAAGGTGCGATACGAAATACCAGATTTTTGTGTTGATAAATTGTGTACTGTTGATGTAGTTAACAGTACACAATATTTATCAACACAAAAATCTGGTATTGTGTTGTGTTGATAAATTGTATACTGTTAACTACATCAACAGTACACAAGTTATCAACACAAAAATCTGGTATTGTGTATTGATAAATTGTGTACTGTTGATGTAGTTAATTTTTGTAACTGTTTTCACGGGGGAAATCGTTGCTGACTAAAGAAATTTTTACTGATCCCATTCTGTTTTGAATCCAGTCTTCGGAGACTTGTGTACGATGCTTACGATCCAGTAATTATTTCGTCTTACGACGGGAGTGCAGCTATATCCTCAAGGGAAATACCAGGTGCTTACTTGAGCAGATAGTTAAACAGAGTAACATATTATGTGGGTGTCTTGGTGTACCCTAAAGAAACGCAATAATTTTCGGTAGTAGCTCGTGTCAGCTTATCTTCCTGATAACGCGTGTGCTGATCTTGAATGTTGATTGAGCAAGAGTACAGGGGAGTGAGCATTTTTGCGGAAGGCATTTGGCTGAGCTTTATCACAGATTTGTTTCATTTCCTTGGACTGTGACATTTGTGCGTGTTTTAATTTTAGTTATCCGTCAGTATTCGTTGTTCCCGCCAAATTGTCTGATGAAAGTGTCCGAAAAATTGCGAAGGGACACCGACAAGCCAGGTGAGTGATCCGAGACCGCATAAAATGTAATGTAAAATAAAACATCTTTTCACCTGTAACTTGTTTAGTTTAGTATAATATATTAATGTCTTGAGCTTTTAATATTTTGACATACTAGCTACAATATTGAACTTTTTGTTTCAGGTTTCCTGTAATCACATGGTGCAGCAATCGCGGCGCTTTGTTGCTGAGAGGGGCAGGATTTCATCTGAAAGGAGTCGTTGGCCGGTTCAAAGATCACACGCAAGCCTCTGGTTAGCAGTACTAGAACATTTGTTTTCATGGTTATGTTTCCAGAATTTTTTGGGGGAGTTCAGATGACCCTGTCTTACTTTTTTCGGTTACGGGTTTTAAGGGACATGTCTAAAAGTCTGTGAGCATTGGCTTGCATTATTGAGTGACACTGGATTTATAGAGTGAAGAAGTTGAGAAGTAGTAGTATTGTTTTGAATAAGTATTTTGATACCGTTTAGCGTGGGGCAGCGCTTTCGAAGTCATTGATGGTTCTATTAAGCAAGCTCCTATGTAGGTTTTTAATTAGATTTCGACATTTCAGATGTGTTCTATACTTTCAAACCTTGACCACTATTTCAGCCAATTTCACTATAATTGCATTAACACAAGCATTTTTTCCTCATATAAATTTTCTAGATAACTTTTTTATGAGACCACATAGTTTTTTAATTCAGGCAACGGACAGCCAGCCCACGCCAGTGGCTCCACCTTGGCCCCGAGTGCCCTGAAATCACGGGTGGAACAAGAACGCTACTTTGCCGCCCTCTCTGACCTGTCTCCCTCGGGACGACTTGGGGCTTGCTCGAATTTAATGGCATCACGGTTAGCTGTGGCTTTCTGTTGCAGTGTGGATGGATTTAACCCTTTAATGCCCAGAGCATCTCGCGCCAGGCAGCCTGATTCTGACACCTTCTAGTTTTTTGATCATTGCTCGAGTTACGTACATTGTAGAGAGATCGCGAAACCACCATTCGATAGAGAAATGAATGGTGCACAAATCATAGTGAGTCGATTAATTGTCTAGGACGCACCGTTTTTGCGTTATAAGCGCTCAAAGTTGAGAATTTGTGAAAAAATTGCGCCATCGCTCAGGCATAATATTATGTACCTCCCCCTAGAGTAGTAACACAAAAGTCGTGCGCTTGCCATAGTTGAAGGCTAGCAATAGAGTACAACATTTGTTGTATCTGATGCATACAAAGTTGACTGCTGGCGGCGCAACCCAAAATCTTGATGATGTCACGAAGAAAGTACTACTTTTGCGATGAAAAAAAGTTAAATTTGCACATTGCTTATGGAAGCATAGGTTTTTTTGTGCGGCAGAAGATTCAAAATTTGGCCACTAAATATAAAGATCTAAGCTTTCTGAAAAAACAATTTGCAGTTCAGCTGAATAGAATGAACAAATCAAGTTTTATGGCCCCCGATTGGGTATTCATCACGTGATGTGCCAAATGGCAGCTCTGGGAATTAAAGGGTTATGATTGTAACTATTAGACAATTTAGCGTTTATATTTACATTAGTATCTTACCTTACCTTAAAATTCAGAATTTAGACGAGTTCTTAAGTGTGTCTGATTTATACCATCTAAATAGGGACTGTCGTGATAATAGGACTAGCTTTAAAAAGTATATTTACGGTTTATTTACTTTCAGGGAATCTCTGCTATCAATTGACTCACTATTTTTGCCTGGTTTCGACCTGTCCTCCCCCCAGCCGGCCACCCCCTCCACCCCAGACATGGGCCGTCGCCACAACAACTCCATGTCAGGACAAGTCAGCCGGGTTGCCCATACTATTCGTTATAGCGGGGGCAAGGGTGGAAAAGGTGGGCACGAGTTTCAGTGGTTGATTTTTAGGTAAATTCGTGGATTCTGTTTTTAAAAGCATTTTTTACCTGTTTGATTACCTAAGAGTCCGCCCAACCGGCGGAGTAGTCACATCATCATGCAACACATAAGTGTTGCTGGCGGCATAATTTCTCCGCAGCTTTTTGCGTGCCGGAAGTTCATTACGGCTGAAAGGCCATTTCACACGAGTGAGCATGAGCGAGCATATTAATAATGAATGAATGGACCCTTGTATTTACAGTTTAGTTTGATGTAAACCCTTTCTAGGTGTGGCGTCCCAGCTGTACAACACCCTGCGCCCTGCCGCCAGTGGTTCCCACCTCCGCTATGGCTCTTCCTCCACTCTGTCTCCCATCAGCTATGCTCAGCGTCGCATCAGTTCCAATGAAGCCCCCTCTCTGCCCTCTGACACTTCGCACACTCTTCACCGGGCCTCCTTGTATATTTTCGGGGAAAAGGCACATACGAAGGTGAATGGATAGAAGAGAAAATTGTGTCAAAAACATAACGCCTCAAGACTACGCTAGGCTTCGGTTTATACAGCTATCATCCGATAATAAAGCGTGAGCAATGTGTTTGTAATTAATTACGCGAGGAAGTGAAAAAGTACCGCTTTCTGTTTCAAGCGTGATATTTCCCACATATTTTAAATCTATTCCGTTAAAGGGGTTATAATTGGCTGCGAATATTTTTATACTTCTGATTTTCTGAATGTCTAACGAGCTTGAGGTTGTAAACGCGGCTATTACTTTTTTCGAAAGGGTCAAGGGTTTAAGTAGTAAGTACATACTGAACAAGGGAGTCTTTCACAGTGACCACTTGAATGATGAATCAGTGAATGAATCATGAGTGTGAATATATATTATGAATGATTGCGTTAATTCCTAATTGGTACTTTCAGGCCCTCCGCCTAGACAGTGGGTGTGAGTTCATTCCGGTGGAGCACGTGGAAACCCGACTGGTCAAGGCTTCCTTCAAGAAGCTGCTGCGCGTTATGGCGCCGTCCACGGTCAACAGTGCCGAGTCGGAGTCCAGCGCCTATCTGTTTCACAAAGAACTCAATGAGACTGATTGGCTCCAACAGGTTATTGATTGATTGATTAGTATTTTTTCAGTTCCTATTACTGGGATCATTAATTAGGTTCGTATATTAATGTTGAAATTGCAGGAAGTGTTAAGAAATATTATGTGAGCTTTTTGTGTAAGATGCTATGCTGTGTTTTAAAACTTTTAAATGGCGTTTAAAGATGAATAACACTTTGAACAGCAGGGGAACCTCTACCAAGAGACGAATATGCTGAAGTCATGCTAAAATCTGCGCGTAAACTTAATTAAAGAAGGTATTAAACAATACATGTGCATTCATGTGTACAAGTTTTTTTTGTTTTCTCCTTTTTAGTAGTGTCCATTTTTTGTGTTTCAGGTGTCGTCGCTGTTGCACACTTCGAGTGCCATTGTAGATTTGATCGACATTCAGAATTCTTCCGTGGCCATATGTCTAGAAAATGGAAGGGATGCTGCCATTCAGGTGAAACTAAGGACCTACTTTTACCGGACTAAGCATACTTAGTTTCGACTTAGATACTCATATTAGAAAGTTTAACAAAGGAAAACAAAAAGCTACTTGCGTTGAAACATGTGCTTTCTTAATAACGGCCAATTAAACAATAAGAGATTTTGCAAACCTTCATTTTGTAGCTATTAAGCTAATGTATTGTACAATATTTTTATTGTGCGATTATGTCAGCCTCATCTACTTGACCTTACATTTTTTCAGATTTCATCCGTAGCACAAATCCTGCTGGACCCCTATTATCGTACAATCCAGGGCTTTGAAGTGTTGGTGGAGAAAGAATGGTTCTGTTTTGGTCATCAATTCTCCCATCGCTCCAATCACACGCTCGAGTCACAGACCAGCGGATTTGCGCCAATTTTTCTGCAATTCTTGGACAGCGTGCATCAGGTTGGGACTATTTTGTGGCATCGAGAGTACACAATGAAAAGAGTATGACACTATTCCCATTGGCCAGCTAGGTAGCGCGGTAGATACGTTGCACATTAGTTGTCAAAATGTGAACATTCTAAAAAGGGTGCTAGGCAGTGCCCGAACGGGCATTGCAACATACCCACTACCCTGATGGTAAATGGGTCCTGCAACCTTTTCACAGTTGCAGATGATTTTGTAATCTTGTATAATAGTCTGCCAGACGGTAGCTATATAATAATATGTTAAGGAATTCTGGGAACGCTATTTTGGCAAAAATGGACGAATCTGATTGGTTGTGTTTTTCATTAATTCTATTTGTTTAGTATTTTCTAATTGTTCATAATATTGCAGATTATGTGCCAATACTCATGCGCCTTTGAATTCAACGATCTGTTCCTGAGGTTTCTGGCCTATCACTACACGGCCTGTTTTTGTCGCTCCTTTCTGATGGACTGCGAAGCGGATCGAATGGAAAACGGTCTGATCAGCTACGGAGAACACCGTCGGACCTCCCACCCCTTCGACGACCCCTCCAGCCCAAGTCACTCTACTAAATCCCCCACTAAAGGCCCCTTCCTAGCCATTGATACGGTCAGCAGTAAACGCAGTGTTTGGGACTACATAGCCGAGAAACACAGACGATCGCCGCAGTTCTATAATTTCACCTACGCACCGGAATACTATTGCACTCGCGTACTGAGGGTGGAGTTCAGTATTGCCGCCTTGGACCTGTGGGACTATTATTCGGAAGACTTCCTGTCGCATGGTTCTCCCTATGATTTTGGTATGTTGCAATCACAGTTGAATTTGTTATGCTTTCTTGAGCTATTTGGGTGTTTGTGATATGATTCTCGGAGTACTCGAAGCATTATGTTGAATAAAGAAGATGCCCCCCAACTTAGAAGGAAAGATTTGGAGGCGCCGGGAAAATGAAAGATTTGAAAGATTCCGAGGCGCCGGGATTCGATTTCGGGCCGCTCGCGTCGACGTCGAGAGTGGTAATTACTACACCATAGCCATTGTAGGCTCTTCTTCATTTACGAAATTTACGCTCGTTCTTTTTTCCGAATGAATAAATGGGTATAGCTAGATAAAAGTTTTTAATTCTCCAGGACCGGTTCTGTTTCTGTGACAGTGACTTCGTATTGTGTCTACAACCTGACAATCTTATATGGTCTTGTGTCCTTTTTAGACGTAGCCCAAGCGGAGAGGGAGGAGCGGCGCAGTGACCAGTGTGAAATGATGGACAGCCTGGGCATTCTGCAGAGCTCACGACGCATACTCGACGCCAACTACGACGCACCACACTGGGAACAAGCCGCTGCACCCGTGGCACTGCTAATGGTACGCCTGTGACACTAACATTATGGTAATATGATTCTGTATTGCTGCTAATAAAAGAAGGGTAAACCTTCCATACTGCTACTATTCACACGCTCATTAGAACACGTAGTGCAACGGTTTGATTTCACCTGATTGAACGTGTAAACTAGTAGTGAACTGGGAATCGAACCTTCTTGCCATTGCATTCATTCTGGCTTGAAAATTGGTAGAGAGCTCTCTTGTTATAGTCGTACTGTCATTGTGCTACATTGTTTAGTACTCTTATGTATCTTTGTCTGAAAAAATTGTTACCACAATCGCAACTTGTTTTTGCAAACCAGTAAACTGAAGTTGAAGCGGAACTATTTTCTCTCAAAAGCGGAAAATGCCTATTTGTCTGTGAAAGATGTTAAATAATCAAACATTCAAAATATACGCAAGGCTATTTATCTAGCAGTTTAACTATTAAGAGCGACAAAATATAGAACACTGAAGCTGTTCAATATGTGCAAGTTCGACCCCTTCGCTTATGAAGTGACAGACTAGTTGACTGAGTCTAGACTTTTACAGTACAAAATTCATGGTGTTTGTTGCAGGAAATGATCTCAACGGAACGTGAATTGTACCGACTTCCGCACCAGTGGGACAAGCTGTTTGAAAAAGTACAGCACAACATTCAACGGGAACGAGAGGTTGGTTAATTAAAGCTAATGCTGCATTTTTTGCGACTACTTTTTATCTGCTGCGACTTTGCGGAACTGTAAAACTTTATTGTCAGCTCAGCAGTCAGAAGAATATTTCAGTGTGCATTGTGAATGATGTTATCTTGATCAATCCAACGCCAAAAAATTTTGTGGATTCACTGATATCTGACACAATACTACCGCTTGCTTTCTGTTAAAGCTTTAAGCATCTCTAACTTTTGTGTGACACAACAGAATGGATCAGGTAGCAATCAACGCTCAAAATAGTAGGCCGAGAGTCCATGCATAATCTTTTTCGTATTGTCAACTCTGATCACCTTATGGATTTTTAGCCAATAATTATGTGCCCACTAACGTTCTAGTGCACCCGTGCTAATGTATCCCTTTTGTTGCAGGTCTCCGTGCAAATCTCCAGCACGTCTGAGTGGGCCCGTTGGCTGAGCCGCGCCCTGCATAAACGCTGGACTGTAGAGCTGCTGCTAAGGGGTCGCTCCGCCTCGGCTGCCCTCAGTCGTCTGGGCCAGCAACTGGACGCTGCTGACAGCACGCAAGAACATCGCTTCAGCAAGTACAGCTACAGCACGCCCACGCAGTGCGATGTATGCGGGCATATTCTGTGGGGCATGATGCGGCAAGGTGCGCTCTATTTTCATTGCTGTAGCTTTGTAGAAGACCATAATATAAGTTTTCGATTACAAGGAATAGTGTCCGTGTTTATGTATGGTTTTTTGACAGGCAGATAGCTGTTGGTAGTTACAGCTGGTATTGTGGATGATGCTATCTTGATCAATCCAACGCCGAAGAATCATTTTCTTTTGTGGATTTTCTAATGCCTGACACAATACTGTGATTAAGCATATTATAAATTAACTAAAGCAGTCAAGTCGATAATGTCATGGGTTTTAATCTGGCCTGCGACTTCTGCTCGTGACCTTGCTTTTGTTACAAGTTAGACTAATTGCTAGTTGTTTGTTGCTCCTTGGAATAAGCTAGCTGTTAGTCTTGTTACTTATCAGTTGCTACTCTTGCTATCGGAAACTATTAACAGATGAGGCAGATAATCTCTGTATTGGCATGTTTGAATAATAATGGGGCCATAATTGAATAGGTTCATAATAATGTCGAAACTGTTTTGGTCTAAAAATTGGAAAGGAAAGACTACCGCGGCGACACCGTCAGAAAAAAACATTCTTGTTCAGGCTAATAGAGTAATAGAATACGCTTACGAGCATAGAAATAATCCAACCACCAATAGTGTATAAGATCAAGTTATGGCGTGATAATTTTGAAATTTCACCGGCAGATGCGACATATGGCGGCTGTAAGTATGAATCGACCTTAAAGGCAAACAGCTGGGTTGCAATGATTAGTCTAGGATCAGTGTATGTTTTGTTGTCTAGGTCTCCGTTGCTCGGTGTGCGACTACAACTGCCACGAAAAGTGCCAACCCAATGCGGCTTCCAACTGCCGACGGCTCCCACCTCCCGTCGTCGAGGCCAGCAGTCCGCCCATCGAGCCCAGGGACACCGCCGCCTACAGGACCAGTCTAGTGTCTCCCAATGGTAGGTTCGTTGTCGTGGAAATGAGAACCCTTTTCATTAATTAATATTAACTGGATAAAATTAACAAATTCAAATAAAATATACTAGTAAATGCAGAGGATAAGGTTTAGTTATTCTGCAAAGTTGTATCAAGTTTCGCCAATCATAATGAGTTCTAAAGTTATTCTAGTTAATCTAATTCAGTTAATATAATTCATGGGGTCGTGGACAAGCCTTAGGGATCCGTATCAATCAGGCTTATCTTCCCAAAGCTCACACGCGGTCAGTAGTTTTGACCTCTGTTGACTTGTTTCAGACAAAGGCTACTCTATGCCGCCCGCCATTCGGACACAAGACACTGCCACGCACGAAGGCTATCTGTACAAACGTGGTGCTCTGCTGAAAGCATGGAAACAGCGTTGGTTTGTGCTGGACAGTATTAAACATCAGGTAAATACAGCTGTAGGTTTCGAATACTGTTCTGTTTTGTTTAGACAAAACTGTCAGATTTGAGACCTCTCAGGAAATGAAAAAGCTTTGTCTGAATGACATCACTCTACATAGTGAACTACGGCTTAAAAGTTTGCTGAGTTATATTATTGGAAACCCAATAATCATTCAGATTCAACAATCATTTTTGCTTTTGAAAAATATGGTTTTAGTAATGTTTCAACGGTTTTGTGCAGAATTATAATAAGAAGTAAGCAACCTTTCTAGCTGCGCTACTACGAATCTATGGAGGACACGCACTGCAAAGGCTGTGTCGACTTGGCCGAGGTGAACTACGTGGATTTGGTGCCACCACTGCCGGGCGCTCCTAGAAAAATTGAAGGCACATTTTTTGATGTAAGATCATTGATCAACTATATTTCTATCAATTTTTTATTTAGTAGAGATTTTAAGTCTATGCTGTGTGTCCATGCTAGTGTTCACTTTGGAAATTTCTGAATTTTTCTCAGGATGAAAACATTGACAGATCTTTTTTTGGTCCAGAAGTGACATCTTGATGTTTTGATTATTTACTGTGGCAAACTTCTTGTGAGCAACGTTAATGTTGCCATAATCTTCATGGTGATAAAATCTTTTTTACACTGTTATTCATTCTAACATAGAATGCGTGCTTTATGTAAATTTTTCAACAATTTCTATGAGGCTGTTTACAAATTCATATTAACTGGATTAGATTAAGATTAACTACAATAACTTTACATAGAATTTGAATATCTTTCCAAGAATTTGCACGTTTGTGCAATTAGCAGCTGTGTCAATCTGTATTGAGTTGTTCCAGTTAATTCAGTTAATCTAATCCAGTTAATCCGAATTTGTGAACAGGCCCTATGTATTTTGAAACATAATTGATGTTTCAGATTCGCACAGTGAGACGGGTGTACAGTTTCATGGCCAGCGACCCGAAGTCGGCCAAGGACTGGATTGACAAAATTGGACAGTGCATCAGTGCTTAGCACGGACTCGGATAGATCACTATAATTGGTTTTGCACAGTACAATTATAAGTGTAACGCTTATGTGATATTATTAGCTACTAATTTTTTATGTCATTGACTGTCTAACTTAGTTCAATGTCGAAGTTTGTTTGTTATTTTTATTAGCGATTCTTATTTTTTAATAGAATAGAATGTTTCATTACGATGGTCTATTTCGTTCTGAAAGATCGTTTTAGACCGAGTCTAAAGTTAAGCACCTTTGTTGAATCAGGGTCTATGAGGCTAATTTGTTTCTGATTCCACGTTTTGAGTATAAGTTTCTTTTTTTTGTTTTTATACATAATTGTTCCTTTATTTCTCATTCTACTATTATACGCTTAGTTTTGAAAACTCGACAATTTGTATGTCTTTTTTCCGATACCAATTTTTTGAAGGTTCAAAGAAACGACAGGTGGTAGTTCAGTTTCTGAGGTTTTTTATTATTATGGTTAATTTTTTCTATTTGAATATTGGAATGTAATGGTGACAAATAAGTTGGCGATTGATGACATCATCAGTGGACTGCACCAAATCGGTTTAGCTGAAGATTAGCTTGAACCGATTTAGCTCAACCTTTAAATTTCTTAAATCGGTTTAACTGTACTGCACCGATGAAGATTTCTGCATTTGGCGCTTAAAATTTAGTTGAAAACAGAGGTTTAAACCGAGTGGTCCAATAATAATTCTTTACTACATTTAACCCAGACGGATACATAATAAGCTTTTAAGCGACATTAAAATAATTAGCCATGTTTTGGCTGTTTTTCAGAATTAAGTTTTGGACAGAATTAATTGTTAAAAACTTGAAAAATCTGGTGAACCGCGAAGCGGGTGTTTATAGATAGGTCCACATTATAATATCTAACTGTATGATTATATACTTCTTTGGATTGTATGAAGTTTTATGTACGTACAGTAAGTTGTTTGAAATTTTAGTGTCAAAAATATTAGTTACGGAAAAAACCTTGCAGGTATTTATCTGTAAGACTGAGATTTCACACAGGGGCTAACTTATTGATTGAGTCAAACAGTAGTGGATTAGATAATAGTACAATGTAGACATATTCGATACTAAAAATAGCTTGAGCTGAAGGTTTGTCAAAGAGCACTGAAAATCCCTTCCGTAACGAGATTGCCACCTCAAGTCACTTGTACGATAAATATAGTAGACTCTGCCAACTCAATCTTATTGTTTATGAAAGCACCGCCTATGTAATTTGCCCGCAATATTTTAGATGCCTATTCGCTTCTGTATTATCGTATTTATTTTCTTGTCAGTGCCGAATTATAGTTTTCTTATTGTTTATAATGTTCATAACTATTTATAACAAAGCGTGTGTATTATAATAAACATAAGGCAACGATTATTGTGTGTATTTTATTTGCTAAAATCATTTGCAGGAATGGGGCATTTCATATTTCCAGATGAGAAATGGTACATTAGCTGAAGGTTCTTAATAGTATACGGCCTTATCATAAATTAATATTCACTGAATTAAATTCACCAGATTATATAACTACGTAAGTCAACAATAGGAAATAGGATTAACTTCATCAAATTTTGCTAGTATATGCAGTTGACAAGGTACAATCGTTCTGCAAAGTATTAATACATAATATTACTTTCGTCAATCTTATGTAGAATTACTGAAGTTAAAATGATCCAGTTATATCATATATAATTTATGAAAGGGACCATATCGTCCTGGCCGGCGACCTTCAACCTTCAGTTCTAGTATTACAGTACAGGAGTTTACCGGTGTCTTCTAGTGTTGCCATAACCCATACTTATAGCTTACACAAGATAATGATTGTTTTTTCTGTGATGATTCCGTTGATTGCATCTTCGAGGGTTTCCATGATTTTGTAGTTGGTAATTCTGGCGAAAAGTAATCTTGAATGTGCGCTATGTAGAAATAACGTTTGACACAAGCTTGTTGGTTGAGCAGTAAGTACGTTAACGGTTATTATTCCTGTACCACAATTCAATTGAAAAATGATCATTTTCCAAATCGAAACCTCAGAACGGCTTGAAGAGGGAATTTCTTCATAATCTCTAGTTTCTTTCTTGTCAGAGGAAGACTACTAGAAATCCGATTCGGGATAGTTCTGAGCAAATTGATCGACTTTTGAGCAATAATTCGTTGATGCCACCGTACGAAATTGGTCCGGATTTTAAGCCTTAAAGACTCAATTTTGTCAAAGTTGTCCTCAACTATGAAAGCAGTAGTAAGCAGCCCGCAGATTAAACAACATGCTGCTTGTAAATAACGCATCTTAAACTAACTGATCGAAAAGGGAAGTCACGACTTTATAAACCTATAATAATTAATGATGCTACTTATCTGCGCGTCGCCAATTAAAGCATTTTTAATCAAATAATAAGTGGATTTAAATATGATCAGTATTAAACATGAATGAGCTGTCTACTACGGTAATAATGGAAGCTTGTTTAGACGGCTGTAGGATTAACTGTTTCAGCTTTCTTAGTTAAAGCTGTGACCGTCGTAAATTAAATTTTAGTCATGACGTGGTAATTAGTACATAGAAGACCCCAGATTCCTGAATACTACAGAATAATTCTAGAAGAATTTAATCAGTATGTAGGATTCTAATCTATAACTTACAATTCAACTCAATTATTTGTGTTTGAACGCTAACACACGAAAACGATTACTCTGTCAAAATCGACAGTGACAAAGTGATGAAAAATAAATTACAATTATTGATGAAAAATAAATTACAATTATTTAACAGCAATACATCTTTAATTGGAGAATATAGGACCTATGTAAGCGACTGAAGCTAGCATCCAGCCAGATGCGTTTTAGCGACTGTAATTGCGATAAAAGTACATAGGTGAGTCAAACCAGTTAAGCTGCTGCAGTGCTGGCACAGTAAGGATTTTCGATATCACTAAATTATGGTCAGACTTTTAGTCACACAGTTAATAGTGTAGCAAACTAATTAGACTTAAGTCGACTAAAATTACTTGGAAATTAAACTCACATAAAATTACACCTATTTACAAAAAATTATATGTGCTGGGTGAAATACTTCGTTAGACGTCGAGAGTCAAAACAACACTTTGAATAGTGAGTCATTATATACTCATTAGTTACGGTGGCAATACAATATGTTCTGAGTACTGACGTATGTTAAGCGATAGACACTGTTTTCTAACGGTTACGGCACTTCTGCCAACTTATATACTGCTGGTGAAATATTACGGTGCCGACGCTGTGAAACAATACAGTTACCAACCAGCCCAGTATGGTTTATTGCTTCGGGTAAACTGGTTCTGTCAGATTTCACGGCCGAAGATCACAGACTCAAGATTTTCGATCCCATCACCATTTGTCGATTTTCGATCCCATTTTCATCCCATTTTACGTATTCAGGCTCTCAAATTTCTATTTGTAGTCACCCCTTGCAAGTTTGATCGGCTCAGGTGGAAGTACGTCTTGTAAGTATCTTCTGAGTATCTGATACTGATAACTATTAAATCACAAGCGTGGTGGTTTGAATCACCGCGGACTCACTAGGTTGTATTCACGAAAGGTGTTAAGTCAGTCTTAGCAAGACTAGGACCAGACCTATTCTAAGGCTAAGAACCAGTCTTAGCAAGACTACCTTCGTGAATACCACTGACTGTCTTGATGTCACGCAAGTTCTGCTGTATGTCTTCTGTCTTCATTGCTCACTAAAAGCGATCTACCTACCCCACCAGTGTAACTTAGCGTAGGAAAATCGAGCTATCCAAAATCACGCTGCTTTTGCAGAAGTTCAGAATGGCTTACGAAAAGCTCACGTATAGTCGCTGTACTATAAATTAGTCAATGATTAAATTAAAAATTTTCACATATTAAAGACGCAGCTAGTGGCTTTTTCTCGCTCACAAAAGGTGCGAATGGTCCTGGGCACGATTCCCGGACGAGCACGATTTTTATATTTCTTAAAATCAAATTTTCACCACTGCGTGACATTTTATTGGAGTTAGAGTTTAAGTTGTAACATAAAGATACGGCAGTGGTTTTATTCACAACTCAGCAATCACATACTAGTTTCTCACTCAGCAGACAAAGCATCCCGCTGTAGTGAACCAAAATCTACGCCTGGTTCTGATCATGACAGCTCTAAGAAGCTATTAACACTGTTTTCCAGCGGTACTTCTACCTACTTTTATATCATACCTGTCTTGAAAAAACTGCAATAACTGACGCCAATAACTAAGTGCACGCTGCTAGATTCGCAGCGCGCATTAGTTATTGCACTGCTGTAGATGTGCATCTTGGTTATTGACTTACTGCATATTTCAAGACAGGCATATTATAACAACGTTATAATACTTTGTAGTACGCACTCAGCAACTATTCGCACTGGCACGTGAAGCCCGCGTGCATAAACTCGTGCGCTGCGCGCACTCGTTCATGCACTTGGCGCTTCACGAAACAGTTCGTATAAATCGCTGAGTGCACTCTACATCGTGCTATAATCTACACATTACGGTGCCCACGCTGCGGAACAATATTACTGCCAGCACTGCTAGCGTTATTATTTATTGATTGATTACGTACTTGTATGTACAACTGGTGAACCACTAATAATCTCGATTAGCAGCGTCACATTATCGAAGCCAGAACTACGGAACCAGGATAATTTACTTTTGTTTACTGCGTGACTAGTCAAAACGGCAGATTAACAGAAAGGCACAGATACTGTGAACCGAACTAACATGAACTAAGCTAGACCACAGAATAAATAGCGGTAGAGCAAAACCGAGCAACTATTGCAAAAATAAATACCGCCTAAGCGGCAAATCAGCAATACATATAGGAACAAATAACAAATAAAGCACAATAACCAGCAATACGAACCAATAACGAACAAAACAGAATAAACAGGAAGAAAACCTAGAACATACATAACAACAAAAAACCCGAGAACACAATTAACAGCAAAAAAACCGAGCATAGGTTGGAAATTTTTTTCACAAATTAGTAGTATTTGGCGTCTGTTTGGGAATATAAACTCTCACACTTTTCAAAAGTGAGGGTTTGTAATTCCCAAACAGACGCCAGTGCACAAAAACTGATTTCATGTTTCAATATACCTAGATTGAACTTTGCAGTGAACCGGATGCAGTATTTTGTGTGCAACCGAAAATGAGCAACAGGACAACGCAAAACACACGTATTTATTGACACCAAAAAACACAAAATTTGCAAAGAGGCAACAATATACAAACTATCCTACGCAACACACAAAGTTATTCATAATAAGTCCATATTAGTACTGACGCGACCAATGGGCAATGTGCTCAAATCCGAGCAAACTAAACGTTTATCAAAAGTTATTTTAAATATCTTCGAATTAAATTCATTCTAGAGCGCTGCGTCGTTTTTGTTTCGGCGAATGGTAAAGTTATCCACGGTTACAAACGATGGTTTTCGTTCGAGAAGCATTTTTATCATAACGTCAGGGGTAATAATTGATTTATTAAGTTTGTTCAGACGTATACCTTTAATTTTATAGTCATATTTCTGTCCGTTTGTCGTCTGAACACAATATCCATAACCATAACTTTTTGGTCCAGTTGACCAAAATTCTTCAGCAAAAGCACCATGGCCATACTTTTCGACCAGTTCGTCTTTCAAATCTCCCAAATAGTCTCCTTCAGAAGGATCAATATCTCCTGGGCGCGAAATAAAGATCACGCTGTCTGTGTCAAAATAAAGCGTACGCCTTTCAAGCATGCTGAGGTATGAATACAACTTAAGTCTAGCGTGAGCTGTTGAAATGCACCAATAACGACATTGTTGAATGGTGATGGAATGACGGTATCCTTCTTAGGTTTATTCTGTAGCATCAGCAAATTTTCTCCCACAAGCATGGCATCAGTCACTTCGAGTGTGGTATCTGTCATGTAAGCAACAAGGTCCTTGCATGTTTTGATAAACACAGTGCGGAGTTGACCTTCTCTTTGGGAAAATTTTCCCCAGAAGCTGAAAGTGAAATAAAGTAAAGCGTTAAATGTCTCATATGTGCTATCACATGTACTGAGTCAATTCACTGTCTCCGAAAATAACAAAGGACTTTACTTAACGATGCTGTTTATTGCTGTTATTTTAACTCAGTAATGTCATGTATTACCTAAAACCGTTAATAACTAGACATAAACAAACATTACCTGTTCAAAATTAATTTTTCGTAGGTTCTTTTGCCAGGATTGAGAGAAATGTCGGACGGATTTATGTCAATGTCTTCCTTTTCCTTCAGGCTGTTTACGTACGTTTGCTTTTCTTCTCGGTAATTACGGTTTTTGGAAAACCATATGCTTCAATTTTAATCTTCAGGAAAGCATTGATGAAACTCTTGAACAGATCGCAACTTTTTTGTTCAATAGGCCAATGCCAGACTTCCTGCATCTGGACAACCGTATATTCAAATTTAACTGCTGTGTGTGTGACACTGAAGTGAAAATTATATACTTTTTACACAATGTCAATTGCGCCATGCAGTGCCAAGCACCAAAACTTACTAAAAAATTTTTTATTTACCTTCTTATCTTAAACGAACATTCTTATCAACTAGCACTACCATGCATGTGCAGCCGACAGGATTCTGGGGGGGAGGGGACTTACGATTCGTATGAATTTGTGTTTATATTTAGGCTTGTATTAAACTAAGTTTAAGCACAATGAATTACAAATGTCTGCTATGTATTACTATGTCTGCTCTAGAGCTTGTCCAAAAAGAGGGACTCTTTTTGATTCTTGACAAATTTTTTTCCTGTTAAATACGTGTTAACAAAATGCACTTAACTGCAAGCGCAAAGCTCAGTTGTTCTTATCTAAAATAATTGTACCCCGAAGAATCATGTGAAAATAAGCGGAAATGGAGAGCTTAATTTTAAATATAGGCAGCCCCTTATAGACCAAACTACCCTACTGAGTTAACTAATTAGGCTACATTCTCCAGCTCTAGTGTACGGAACGTTAATTTTACGGCTACAGTACACCATTTGCATAAACCTGATGTTTTTATGTTTAAAGTTTTCAGATATTTTTCCAAAAATTAGTTAATTTATTGCTTTTACAGTAAAGTTTGTTTTTATACTTATCCTCTTATATGGCGTCTGTTTAGGAATACAAACCCTCACTTTTGAAAACTAGGAGGGTTTGTATTCCCAAACAGACGCTATATACTACTTAAATTGAACATTTGTCGTGAGGCAGCCAGACAAACCCCCACGTCCTTATCGACATCTATCCTTGCTGGACTCCTGTTTTCAGCGTCCCTGAAGAATAATCACACGATGTGCCACTTTGGCACGATGCGAGGCGGTAGCGACTCCAGCGCGAAAACTGTGTGTACCAAATTTTTGCGCAGGCCCGGCCGAAAAAAACCGGCGCCGGCCGGCCAGTTAAAAACACCGGCCGGCCAGCCAGATTCAACCGACTGACAAAATTAGGGCGGCATAACAATCCGGCAGGCTAGGTTATGCCAAAATGACACTCTGGATTTGGATCAATTGGTTTTGTCCAAAAATTCAGCCGCTCCGGCCGGCCGGCCTTCCGAACTTCTCCGGAGCCGGCGGGGATTTCACGGCCGGTCACAAACGCCACATACATATGGCATAGTTTGATCTGGGATATCTCTGAGAATCGAAAAAAGCCCGCAAACGCAAGAATACAAAGTAGTGCATTGTGCAAGTCAACAATCGATGCTGCACTGCTAGCCCACTTGGTCGCGATCGCCTGAATAATGTCAGGTGATATTTGCGGATGGGTGTTTTCGAGGACAGTCTGCGCAGGCCGTTTAGAACAAGGGCTAGTGTAAGGTTCGCTGTGGAGTCACCGTGGGCGGCTAAATTTTGCACCCACTAGATGGCGCTAACTGTGACCACAATTGACGCGAAGGAGTGTAGAAACTACCACAAACTGCAAAGATAGGCCGCAATATACCATGGATGTGACGGGATCGGAAGCGGGCCGCCCAGTACGCAGCGTAGGAAGGTTAAGAACTTGGAAAGAGCGTACACGTACGACTTTAGTGTATTGGCAGAAATGCGAGGGCCATTTTAAGCAGGGTTCGCAGAAATTCCGGGGGGACAGAGTGACAGGTTGAGCTCCAGGCAAACATTAGGATTATATCCGAAACAAGAACACACGATCGTTAAAATAAGCATATATTTAGCGCCTGCCCTTATCATACTGAGGGGGTGGGGGGGCGGGTACAGACTAACCTATACTGTACGCACATAACGATACGCAGACACATCTGCCGCTCGTTAGGGGAGTGAGCACGAAAAGGCCGTTTTCGCGCAAACTAATTTACATAATTACTGTTCTGTCATTGCTCAGGTGACACTGCTTAAGCCATCATTATAACTGATAAACTAATAAGCGTTCGCTTAAGCAGCGTCACATTATCGAAGCCAAAACTACGGAACCAGGACAATTTGAACCATACAAAGTTGTTAAAATGCAGGAGTATTCCACTGAGGCACTCCGTGCTCCCTGACCCACGGACTAGACTTGTCATCAAAATCCGGTTTGGGGGCTTCGTAAAGAGTGGAAGGGGACTGAGAGTGATTAGGACAGGTTCCGTAAGCTGGTTGCTTCTGTACAGGTAACGGACCTGGGCTTTGGACATGGGTTGGTAACCGCTGGTGGGAGGATGATATGGGAAAGGGGCGTGACGAGACGGCTTGGGGGAGTACAGGAGTATTGGGGAAGGAATGTGTTAAGGCGGAATAGCAGCATTAAGTGCACGGAGGATAACAATCACTGTGAGGGATCGGGGGAATGGTTTACGCACCATAGTGCAATGATAGTGCAGTCTTGGTTGGGATCAGTGAATATCAGGTAACTTTGAGAACCAGGGCGTATGTATATACATGTGCGAGTGTGGAGCAGAATAGCGTCTGAAATAGGGGACTGAATGGAGATGGCGCAAACAGTCGCTGCCAGTAGTACGCAGGGGCCCAAAAGGCAGCTTTACTAGTTTTTTGGCTTTACTGCGAGCTCGTTCTCGTGACTGATGTCGTGGGCTTGCGGATGCCGAGCTGCCGGAAGATGAAGATAAACTGGAGCGGCTCGGGTTTCGGCTGTGACGTGGGCGCTTCCCGGAGAGCTGCGGCGTCTGAGCTGGGATTGGGCATCGGAAGATATAACCAGAAACTGGCGACTAGCTCATGAGTACCAACTGTAGGGGGGCAGCATAGGCGTAGGGCGCGTAAACCGGTGATGGTTGACTCAGGGTTGATATCCCTGGACTAGTGGTGGATACTGTGGATAGTAAGGCTGGCCTGTTTCGGGCCCCAAGAATGACGACGTGCGGGCAACATAGGCTGCGGATTGGTCGTGGGATTTGGTCCCGGTGAGTGTGGTTGGGACGTTGGGACGTTTCGCTCATATAGCGCAAATAGCGCATACCTATGGCCCCTTTATTGCGCTTAGAGCGCTAAAATCGATCACCTTGAAAAAAACATAGAATTGCGCCCATAGTCTACAGCGTGATAGCACATAGGCACCAGGCGCTATAAGCGCTATTGAATTTACGTAGCACATGTATATATATATATATATATATATACATGTGCTACGTAAATTCATGCGCTTATAGCGCCTGGTGCCTATGTGCTATCACGCTGTGTAGATATGGGCGCTATTCTATGTTTTTTTGAGGTGATCGATTTTAGCGCTCTAACATATAAAGGGGCCATAGTATGCGCTATTTTGCGCTATATGAGCGAAATTCGTCCCACCGTCCCAACCACGGGACCAATCCCCCGCGGCCAATCCGCAGCTTGCCCCGCACGTCGTTATTTCCAGGGGCCCGAAAACGGCCGGCCTTACTATCCTATCCACCATCAGGGGAATCAGGCCCTGAGTCAACCATCACGGTTTCCGCGCCCTACTGCTGCCTACGTTGGTACTCATGAGCTTGCTCGCCAGTTTCTGTTGTATGTTCCGATGTCCGATGCAGCTGCGGGAAGCGCCGCGCGAGGCAGCCGAAACCCGACCCGCTCCATCTTTCATCTTCCGGCAGCTCAGCATCGGCAAGCCCACGTCGTGGGCCGCGAGAACGAGCTCGCGGTAAAGCCAAAAAACTCAGTAAAGCTGCCTTTTGGGCCCTTGCGTATTACTGGCAGCCACTCTTTGCGCCATCTTCGTTGGGCCCGCCTATTTCAGACGCTATTCTGCCCCAGCGTGGCACATGTATATACATACACCCCTGGTTCTCAAAGTTACCTGATATTCACTGATCCCAACCAAGACTGCACTATCATTGCACTATGGTGCGTAAACACATTCCCCCGATCCCTCAGCAGTGATTGTTATCCTCCGTGCGCTTAATGCTGCTGGTTCCGCCTTAACACATTCCCTTCCCCAATACTCCTGTCTTCCCCCAAGCCGTCTCGTCACGCCCCTTTCCCGTGTCATCCTCCCACCAGCGGTTTTACCAACCCATGTCCAAAGCCCAGGTCCGTACCTGTACAGAAGCAGCCGGCTCCCGGAACCTGTCCTCATCGCTCTCAGTCCCCTTCCGCTCTTTACGAAGCCCCCAAACCGGATTTTGATGACAAGTCTAGTCGGTGGGTCAGGGAGCACGGAGTGCCTCAGTGGAATACTCCTGCATTTTAACAACTTTGTATGGTTCAAATTGTCCTGGTTCCGTAGTTTTGGCTTCGATAATGTGACGCTGCTTAAGCGAACGCTTATTAGTTTATCAGTTATAATGATGGCTTAAGCAGTGTCACCTGGGCAATGACAGAACAGTAATTATGTAAATTAGTTTGCGCGAAAACGGCCTTTTCGTGCTCCGCTCGCCTAACGAGCGGCAGATGTGTCTGCGTATCGTTATGTGCGTACAGTATAGGTTAGTCTGTACCCGCCCCCCCACCCCTCGGTCTGATAAGGGCAGGCGCTAAATAGTATGCTTATTTTAACGATCGTGTGTTCTTGTTTGGGATATAATCCTAATGTTTGCCTGGAGCTCAACCTGTCACTCTGTCCTCCCGGGAATTTCTGCGAACCCTGCTTCAAATGGCCCTCGGCATTTCTGCCAATACATTAAAGTCGTACGTGTACGCTCTTTTTAATTTCTTAACCTTCCTACGCTGCGTACTGGGCGGCCCCGCTTCCGATCCCATCACGTCCATGGTATATTGCGGCCTCCTCTTTGCAGTTTGTGGTATTTTCTACACTCCTTTTGCGTTCAATTTTGGTCACAGTTTAGCGCCATCTCGTGGGTGCAAAATTTAGCCGCCCGCGGCGACTCCACAGCGAACCTTACACTGGCCCTTGTTCTGAACGGCCCCTTCACAGATTGTCCTCGAAAACACCCATCCGCAAATATAACCTGATATTATTCGGGCGGTCGCGACCAAGTGGGCTAGCAGTGCAGCATCGATTGTTGACTTGCACAATGCACTACTTTGTATTCTTGCGTTTGCGGGCTTTTTTTTGATTCTCAGAATTATCCCAGATCAAACTCTGCCATATGTATGTGGCGTTTGTGACCGGCCGTGGGGTCCCCCGCCGGCTCCGGAGAAGCTCGGAAGGCCGGCCGGCCGGAGCGGCTGAATTTTTGGACAAAACCAATTGATCCAAATCCAGAGTGTCATTTTGGCATAATCCTAGCCCTGCCGAGCTGTTTGTGCCCGCCCTCATTTTGTCAGTCGGTTGAAATTGGCTGGCCGGCCGGTGTTTTTAACTGGCCGGGCCGGCGCCGGAATTTTTCGGCCGGGCCTGCGCAAAAATTGCGTCCGCCCAGTTTTCGCGCTGGAGTCGCTACCGCCTCCGCATCGTGCCAAAGTGGCACATGGTGTGATTATTTCTTCAGGGAGCGCTGAAAAGGGGAGTGCAGGCGAGGATAGATTTCGATTAAGGACGTGAGGTTATCTCTGGCTGCCTCACGACAAATGTTCAATTTAAGTAGTATATAGCGTCTGTTTGGGAATACAAACCCTCTTAGTTTTCAAAAGTGAGGGTTTGTATTCCTAAACAGACGCCATATATGAGGATAAGTATAGAAACAAACTTTACTGTAAAAGCAATAAATTAACTAATTTTTGGAAAAATATCTGAAAACTTTAAACATAAAAACATCAGGTTTTTTTATGCAAATGGAGTACTGTAGGCGTAAAATTAACGTTCCGTACACTAGAGCTGGAAAAATGTAGCCTAATTAGTTAACTCAGTAGGTAGTTTGTCTATAAGGGGCTGCTATATTAAAGTTAAGCTCTCCCATTTCCGCTTATATTTCAGCCCGTGAGTCTTCGGGGTACAATTAATAAGAGAGCAAACTCAAGCTTACTTCACTTTCAGCATTTTGTTGACACGTCTTTAACAGGAAGATTGTCCGAAAATCAAAAAGAGTCCCTCTTTTGGACAAGCTCTAGAGCAGACATAGTAATGCGTAGCAGACATTTGTAATTTCATTGCTCTTAAACTACGCTTTAATACAAGCCTAAATATAAACACAAAATTCATCGAATCGTCGTCCCCCCTCCCCGGATCCTGTCGGAATTGCACATGCATGGTAGTGCTAGTTGATAAGAATGTTCATTTAAAATAAGAAGGTAAATAAAAAAATTTTTAGTAAGTTTTGGAGTTTGGCACTGCATGGCGCAAATTGACATTGTGTAAAAAGTATATAATTTTCACTTCAGTGTCAGCACACACAGCAGTTAAACGTGAAATTGATACGGTTGTTCCACATCCACATAGTCTGGCATTGGCCTGTTGAACAAAAAAAGTTGCGATTTTTTTCAGGGGTTTCATCGATGCTTTCATGAAGATTAAAAATTGAAGCATATGGTTTTCCAAAAACCGTAATTACCGAGAAGAAAACAAAACGTACGTAAACAGCTTTGAAGGAAAAAGGGAAGGCATTGGCGTGATAAATCCGTCCGACATTTCTCTCAATATTAGCAAGAGCCTACAAAAAATTAATTTTGAACAGGGTAATATTTGTTTATGCCTCTCGTTATTAAGACGGTTTTCAGTAATACATGACGTTACTGAGTTAAAATAACAGCAATAGACAGCATCGTTAAGTAAAGTCCTTTGTTATTTTTTCGGAGACAGTGAATTGACTCAGTACCTGTGATAGCACATATGTTTCGTTTAACGCTTTACTTTATTTTCACTTTTAGCTACTGGGGAAAATTTTCCCGAAGAGAAGGTCAACTCCGCACTGTGTTTATCAAAACATGCGAGGACTTTGTTGTTTACATGACAGATACCGCGCTCGAAG
Source organism: Trissonchulus sp. WLG1_4 (assembly GCA_030248245.1). Lineage (NCBI taxonomy): Eukaryota > Metazoa > Nematoda > Enoplea > Enoplida > Ironidae > Trissonchulus > Trissonchulus sp. WLG1_4. Next base: position 41,591 of record JASANF010005138.1, read on the forward strand.
TAACAGATGCCATGCTTGTGGGAGAAAATTTGCTGATGCAGGAGGAGACCCGTTCGGGATCCTTCCCCCCCCCCGTCGCCGATTTGGACCAACAATGTCGTTATTGGTGCATTTCGACAGCTCACGCTGAGCCTTAAAGTAGTTTAGCCTCAGCATGTTTGAAAGGCGTACGCTTTATTTTGGCGCGGGGACAGCGTGATCTTTATTTCGCGCCCGGGAGATAAGAATCCTTCTGAAGGAGACTTTTATTTGGGAGATTTGAAAAGACGAACTGGAAGAAAATTATCGGCCATGGGTGCTTTTTGCTGAAAGAATTTCAAGTCGTCAGGAGCCCAAAAGTTATCCGTCCCGTGAAATATTATGTTCCGAGAAAAAAAAAGCGGACAAAAAATAAAAATATATAAATTAAAGGTATATTTCGTCTGAACAAACTTAATAAAATCAATTATTTACCCCTGACGTTATGATAAAAATGCTTCTCGAACGAAAACCATCGTTTGTAACCGTGGATAACTTTACCATTCGCCGGCGCGAAACGACGCAGCGCTCTCAAAGTGAATTTAATTCGAAGATATTTCAAGTGACTTTTGATAAACATTCTTAGTTTTGCTCGGATTTTAACACATTGCCCATCTTAACCATCAATACTAATATGGACTTATTATGAATAACTTTATATAATACATAAGATAGTTTGTATATATCTTGCCTCTGCTTACTAATTTTGTGTTTTTTGGTGTCAGCTAATACGTGTGTTTTGCGTCCTCCTGTTGCTCCATTTTCGGTTGCACACAAATATGCATCCGTTCGTTTTCGCAAAGTTCCAATATCTTGGGTATAGCCTGAAACATGGAAATCAGTTTTTGTGCACTGGCGTTTCTTGTTTGGGGATACAAACCCTCACTTTTGTGAACTCTCAGACATTACTTGTCCCAAACATTCCCCAAATATTACTAATTTGTGAAAAAATTTTCCAACAAATGTTCGGCTTTTTTGCTGTAATGCCTGTTGTATGTTTCTAGGTTTTACTTCCTGTTTATTCTGTTTTGTTCGTTCCTTGGTTATTCTGCTGGTTCATGTGCTTTTCATATTTATTGTTCCTATATGTATTGCTGATTTGCCGCTTAGGCGGTATTTATTTTTGGTTCCATCACTGCTCAGTTTTTTACTCTCCACTTATTCTGTGGTACTGGTTAAGTTTAGGTGTTAGTTGGGTTACCACAGCCTCTGTTTTCTGTTTTGAGTCCTTTTTTTAATAAACAAAAGTAAATTATCCAAATTTTTTTTTTTTTTTTTTTGATGTGACGCAATTTTTTTTTTTTTTTTTAGTGGTTACAGTCTCAGTACAAGTACGGTGTGACGCTAGCATGATACTGGCACTAATAATTGTTCCGCAGCGTGGGGCACCGTAATGTGTAATTATTGTGGCGCGATGTAGTGAGCTCAGCGATTTCTCAAACTGTTTCGTGAAGCGCCAGAGTGCCGAGTGAACGAGTAGCGCAGGCGCACGAGGTATTTGCGCGCCGGGTTCTCACGTGCCATGCAAATATAATCATACTACAAAGTATATAACATTTCCTTATAATATGCCTGTCTTGAAATATGCAGTAAGTCAAATTGACCAAGAGACCACATACTAGTCCAATAGGCCTACTGCGCGCTGCGAAATCTAGCAGCGTGGCTTAGGTTTTTCAAGACAGGTATGATATAAAAGTAGGTAGAAGTGCACTGGAAATGTTAATAGCTTCTTGATCTCGTGGGCGGAAGACGTGGTTTGGTTCCGCTACGAGCGGGATGTGCTGTGAGTGGGGACTTGGTTGCTGTGATTCTAGTCAATTGGAAAAATTTACATTTATTCTTTATGTTACAACCTAAACTCTAACTACAATAAAATGTCACGCAGTGGTGAAAATTTGATTTTAAGAAAATATAAAAATCGTGCTAATTACAGGAATCTGCCCCAGGACCATTCGCACCCTGTTGTGAGCGAGAAAAAGCCACTAGCCTGCGTCTTTAATAATGTAGTTTTTTTAATTAATTCGTTGCGTACCTTATAGTACGACTCACTACGCTGACTTTTCGTAACCATTCCCACCCCTGCAAAAGCAGCGTAGTTTTGGATGATCTCGATTTTCCTCACTGAAACCGTACGAGGTAATCAGGTAGGTAGATCGCTTTTAGTTATCTGACAATGGAGAGGGTAGGCAGATTTCGTGATTTCGTCAATAGAGAGCATCATAGGTCTTTTCCGCGGAAATTTGGGGTCTCCCTAGACTGGTTCTTAGCCTTAAAATAAGGTCTGAGTTCTAGTCTTGCTAATTTTGACTTGACACCCTTTATTGAAATTTTCAAACTAGAGTGGCAGGTCGCCGGTAATTCGAACCACCACGCTAAGTGATTTTGAGTGAGTTTTGAATTCGGTTAATAGGAATACTACAAAAATTACTTTAAAAATTTCGTAGTTTTTTAAAAAAAAAATTTCAAAATCTCCGGCAGAGGGTGACTACAAATAGAAATTTGAGAGCCTAGAATCACCAAAATGGGATAAAAATGGGATTATGGTGAGATAGGATCGAAAATTTGCATCTGCTGACATCCTTCCGGCCGTGAAAGTGGACAGAACCGGTTTACCCGAAGCGATCTGCGTCCATTTGGTAACTGCGTCCTTTCACAGTTTTTTTTCGGCACCGTAATATTTCGCCGGGGCCTAAGTTGGCAGAATACGAGAGACGGTGTCTATCGCTTAACATACGTCAGTACTCAAACATATTGCTATCCCCCACCGGGGGTGATATGATGACTACGAGCTATTCGATGCTTTGTTTAAATCTCGACGTACTAGTTTTGCCAGCCCCGCGCCCGGTATAAGATTTTTTTGTAAATAGTGTTAATTTTATGTGAGTTTAATTTCCAAGTAATTTTAAGATTCAGCGGTAA
>JASANF010005139.1:0-18286 GCA_030248245.1 Trissonchulus sp. WLG1_4
AAATCCCTATTTCAAAAATTATTTGCTACGAGGATTTCTGAAAGGTTTTTGGATAGGGCATTTGGGACCAGAGCGGGTTCGGATTTCTCCTAATCTAAAATCAGCCAATTGGAACTGTGATGTCATCGACAAGCATATTGAGAAAGAACTAGCAGCTGGTCGCATGGAAGGCCCATTCATTTTCCCACCGTTTGCTAACTTTCAAGTTCATCCTTTAGGCTTAGTTCCCAAGAAGGGCAGCGATGATTTCAGAATGATCTATCATTTGTCTTATCCGCATGGAGAATCAGTGAACGATCACATTGCCTTAGATCATTTCCCGGTTAATTACGATAACATTGACGCTGTTGCTTCAGTGCTTTCTTCGATGCCTATGGGGAGTGTTATGGCTAAATGGGACGTTAAAGCAGCATTTAGAAATATACCGATAAGACCCGAAGACTACCATTTGTTGGGTATACTTTGGAAAGAAAAATTTTACTTTGATAAGCATATACCTTTCGGGTTGAGCAGTTTTCCATGTATCTGGGAACGGTTTGCCTCAGCGCTGAAGCTATTTTACAACATAACTACGGAATTAAAAACATACAGCATTTAATGGACGATTTTTGGATATCTAGCCCTAGCCAAAACAATTGTAACATACAGCTACAAACAGCATTACAGGTATTTGAAAATCTAGGCGTCCCTTTAGCCAGTGAGAAAAATTGAGGGGCCTTCCACGATATTAGTCGTGTTTGGGCTGGAGGTCGACACAAACAAACAAACAATTCGTTTGCCGGACGACAAACTGATGCGCTTGAAGAAAGCCGTCGACCTATGGTTGACTAAAAAAACTTGTACTCAACGTGAGCTTCTTTCCCTAATTGGTCAGCTATTTTTTGCTTGTAAAGTAGTAGCTCCTGGTCGCCCTTTTTGAGGCGTCTAATTGATATGTCTATGGGTAGCCGTTCTCTTTCACATCAAGTTCGGCTAAATTCGGAAGCGAAAAAATATTTAACGGCTTGGAAAAAGTTCTTAAGTGGTTGGAATGGCGTTAAGTGTTTTTCTGAAGTTTATCGTCAGTCCTTGGCTATAACTACCGATGCTGCGACTTCATGCGGCTGTGGAGGTATCATGGAGGGACAATGGTTTTCAACTCAATGGCCAGAAAACCTGTCGACACATTCAGGCGACTTTTCCATTCAGTGGTACGAGTTGGCGGCTATCGCCATAGCTCTAACTCTTTGGAGTGAACGGCGCAAGTGTCATACAGTTATTTGCCAGTGTGACAATCTTGCTGTTGTCCATCTTCTACATAAAAGGTCAAGCCCGAACAAAAATCTAATGCATCTATTGCGGCTAATAACAATACTGACGATGGAATTCAATTTTTGCGTGAGAGCTGCGTTTTTACCTGGAAAAGACAACGTAGGAGCTGACGCTTTGTCTCGCGGAAATTTTCAGGCTTTCCGAAAATGGGCAGGCCACTGGGCGACCACAGCAGCAACACCGGTACCAAGCAGTATTTGGAGCAACTTGATACCGTTCTGAGAACTTTGTGGGAAAAGTCAGTAAGTAAAAATACTGGGAAAAGTTACAGCACAACATGGGACAAGTTTAGGCGGTTCGTGCTTAGTACCAAACTTGTACATGCGTCATTCAATGCGCAACTGAGCTACTTTTTGGCAAGTTTGAAGCAGGACGGCAAGTCCTTCCAACGAGTAAATCAAATGTTAGCGGCAATAAAATTCTTTAGTTCAATACACGGTTTAAACTTTCCTAGTTTACGAGAACCACCTTTTTCTTTTTGGCTTCGCGGCTTCAAACGGTTAACACCCTGTCAACCACCTAAGCCGAGGCATCCTATTTCAGCTTCACTATTAAGCTGGTTAATTATTAACTCAAGTAACTTTTTGCTAAATGATTTAGAAGCAGTAACGTTCAATGCAGTAATCGTGACCATGTTTTTTGGACTTCTTAGAATAAGCGCAATAACACGAAAGAGTGATTCTGTTGTTCTGTTGGGTTCAAAGCACGAACATGCCCATTCTGGTTTTCTACCTATTTCTAAAACAGACCAAATAGGTAACGGGTGGTCGTTTACAATTCCTTGCTTATGTCATTCGAAGTGGACTTTTTGCCCAGTACAAGTACTTCAAACTTACGTCACAAAAGTGTACAAAACACCAAATTTTTCCCCAGTGATTTTTTACACAAGGGTCCCCCCTTTGGTTATTATGGTCCGGCCGGGAAAATTTTCTGATACGTCTCCAATGGACTAAATTTGGCCAAAAAATCAAAAATTTTCCCAATTTTTTTTTCTGGGGGCTGCCGCCTCCAGACCCCTGCAACTATGTGGCTTACTATTCCTCGTTATTGTCTTTCATCAACGCCTATGCATGTATACACAACTACATTATGCTGCATGTGCATGTCTACACGAGTATATTATGCTACATTTACTTGTGGAGTACACCGTCTGATATGAAACTTTCATCTTTTGTTTTAAATTTTGTCGGAAAAATTTCTGATACGTCTCCAGTTGACCAAATTCTCCAATTTTTTTCTGGGGGCTGCCGCCCCCAGACCCCTGCAACCTTGTGTCCTTTGGTTTTTATGGTCTGGCCGGAAAAACTTTCTGATACGCCTCCAATTGACAGAATTTGGCCAAGAAATCGAAAATTTTCCCTATTTTTTCTGGGGGCTGCCGCCCCCAGACCCCTGCAGCCTTGTGGTTTAGTAATCTTGCGTTTGTAAGGCGTTTTAAGAGTGTTAAAAATGCTAAAAAGTGCATTTTAACACATTACAAGAAATTGAAAAGTCATTTCCCCCCCAAAATTTTTTCTGGGTACGCCACTGCAAAACACAACACCTAGATAAATTTAAACTGGTAACTCCGCATAGAGAATGTATCACACGAGCGTATTTTGAAAAACTCCTGAAATTAGGGATTTCGGCTGCTGGATATACTGCTTAATACTTCAAAACCCACTCCTTGAGGATTGGGGCTGCCACAGCCTTAGCTCATTCAGGTACCTCAGAGTGGGCCATTCAAAATCTTGGCAGATGGCGTTCTACAAAAACTACACACGTGTTACGCCCGACTTTGTTACACGTCGTTTTTCAAGCATTATTTAGTACTGGTTTTGTGCGTTGTGTGTATTTTGCAGATTTGTGGAATTCTGTTTGTTGGTGAAACTTGTTTGCAGACGAAGTAAATATTCCAATATCGAAAGTAAGTCTTTATGGAAAATTCGTATAATGTACGAGTGGGCAAGTGTGTCGGGAGGTGAGAAAGAGTTGAGAGTTGGCCGAGCCTGGGTGGAGCTCGACCTCGGGAGTGCGGTCGGGTTGAATTGGTGGTCAAGTTGTGTGGTCTACAACGGTGGTTTGTAAACCAAACGTGGTCAGGCTGGGGTGCTCTCTCCACTCATTTGCCCACTCTCCATTGTGTTGGTGTTGTGTTACTTTGTGCGAGCATCTGCGGAGTTAACTGAAATTAAATAAAATTCTACGCAGGAATTTTACAACGTTAAACCAGCGACCCTGGCTGTGCACATACCTATATGTTATTCTTAGCTGTTGCCACTACAGTTTATCTTGAACAAGATCGGTGATTATTAAGCTGGCCAGTCGGCAGCTAACATAATATCTTTAATAAACTATAGTTAACTATATTCAATGAAATTTAGTTTTGTTAGTAGGTTTACAATTTTGAGACTTCAGTGATTTCCATACGCTTTAGTCACTGAGACAAACAGAACTAAATAGAAACAAGAGCTAGCCTTTCGTCCAAAAATGACAATCTTTTCTTTTATGTTTCACTCTTCGCCAAAACGTTGCTCTAATGCGCGGTTATGGCCGCGTCTAATATTTCCTGCGGAATATAGACACTCCAAGGTCATGATCAGTACTCAATCAGGAGGTACACTTCTTACTCAGCAGACGAGCTTGTTTAAGGCCATTTTGTACAGCTATGTATGTAGCCTTACTTTTTCGTAGATTTCACAGCGTAGCAATTGGACAGAGTGTTTTTCCTTTATGTACCGCATCACATTAGCACGCTTCAGAAACTTTTGAAGACACTTAAATTAATTCTCAATTAAATTGAGAACTATGAAAGAAAAAATAAATACTGCGGTAACAATTTTGTACTTCTATGAAAACTAATACCACCAATAATTTTTTTGTTAGTCGTAATTGTAAATGAATTAAACTAGATAAAATAAAAGACACGTATTAGCTAAGCTAGGTAGTCGGCCGATCAGTCGCGGGTCATAGGTCGCGAGTTCTGATCTCAGGACCAGTGCCATTGAACTGGCAAGGGTGACTTTAGTATTGACAGCGCGATCAGTTGATTCGGTCAACTAGAAGCCAAGAAACTAGCTGTCCCAAAAGCTGGAGCGAATTTCCCCTCCCTCAGAAACTGGTTTTCCTAAAACGTCTAAAGTCTAAAAAGCGGGAGCTTTTTCGACGTTTTATGTTTTCCTATTTATTGAAATGGGGAGGAGAAAGGAAGAAGTTTGGTCCCGGTTCTTTGGCCGCCAATCCATCACGTTTTGTTTTCTCTATACTACTCGGGGTATAACAGGGCTTGCACTGTTGGTTGATGTCGACAAGGGTAAAGTGTTGTGGGGTCTTCATCCGCTCGGGTTTATAGTAGTGATTACATCATGGGCTCACTCAGCTTCTGTTGCTTGTGGTTCAGAGACCAGAGTTACTAGTTCGGGCCGTGAGAATTCAGCTACAACTGATTCTTTGATGAAAAGCGGAGCTTGATTTTGCTGTGAGTGAATAAACACGCACCACACGCTTTTGAATGAACACGCAACAAACAATCATAAGGGCCAACATTCTCAATATTATTATTCAATAAAATAAAAACCCCCATTTTAGTTTACTACTTTCAATTAATTTATTTTTAGTAGGCTAAAACTCACTCTCATAAATTTCTATAGGTGGTTCGCAGTTTGGTGGCTGAGTGCTTCTCGCTCTTTCTACGTTTCACTAGCGTTTTCACGCTTAAAATAATTTATTAACTAATTTTTCTATGCCTACTATCTACCTATTCATCCAATAAACTAATTAAACTACACCTTTCCCCTTCCCTTTTCCTCAACCCCATACCCCACCTTTTATACCAACCCTAACAACATATACCCCATTCATTATACTTTTTGGATTTTATTTATTATATATATATTAGTTGGTATAATTCTATTTATTTATGTATATACTTATTCTATCCCACCCAGCTTCGGCTGTTGGTGATTATTCTATCCCACCCAGCTTCGGCTGTTGGTGTTTATTCTATCCCACCCAGCTTCGGCTGTTAGTGATTAATCTATCCCACCCCATTTTACTGCTGGTGGTTTTGCTTAGTGTTAATTATTCTGTCTGAATTTATCATTAACGGTATGTTCACACCTTAGTATCTTGTATCCTCTTTATTTTCTACAATCTTATTATTATCACGTTACAAATTTAAAACTTTACCTCTTACCTATACCGTTCGTGATAATTATACGTTCCATTTACTTCTTCTAATAAATCGAAAAAAATTTTATAGACAAGCGAAAACGGGCAGCCAAACTACATGCGCTTGCTGACCGAGGCAATGCCGAGCTCGAGTTTGAGGAGCGTAGCAATGCCAAGAATCCCAGACTTGACAACCAGTCCGATACTGTCTCGTTCGAACATCAGCTTAAAGCGATTGAGCTCCGAGTTAGCCAGTTGGAACGAACTGTACGATACAATGAACAGAACAGCAAAAATCATAACATTGTCATTCGAAACATGGCTCCTGAGGCCAACAAATCTCTTGAGAGTTTGTTCGAAAATGTGATGAAATTATTCGAAACGAGATTTTGCCATCTGATGTCAAAATTCGCAACTGTGATGTAAAAGTAATTCACAGGTTTCGTTCTGGGCAAAATGGCGCCTATTGTGGTGGCGTTTTACTGTCCAAAATTCGTCCATACTATCATGGACCACTGCAAACGTCTTAAAAATTTCAATCTCAACCGTAAAAAACTTAAAGTGCCACCAATTTCGGTGTTTCGGCATTTCGAGAAATGCAAAACTGATATGTTGGGGTATCTTAATCATGTGAAGAATCAGCTGATAAACCAAAAGATTTGTTCTGCTAAATCTGTTAAGGTTAATGATGCTCCTTTCAGACCCAGTTATTACTATTAATGATGTAGATTATACCGTATACAATCTACCGGATAAGTACACATCACTCGCCGGCCATAAGTTCGGTCAGTAAGTGGTACTTGTCTACAGAAAGGACGTATTCACTACCTGTACTGTTTATCGGTGTACGGGCCGTGCACTTAAACTTTGATTATAGTGTTCATAATTACTTACTTATACACTCACACTTATTTCTATTTCTAATTTTCATCACACTAATATATTTTTTAAACACTTTAATACTATTTATTCTTTTAGTTTTCATAGAAAGTTATTTTACACATAATAAACTATAATTTATGAAACCTATTTACTAACGGTAACACTAACTTTTAAAAACTAAGCTAACTTGTTTAATAACAAAAGTTATAAGAAAATTATATCAAATTTAATTATTGAGTCATAGACCTAAAAATAAAAAATGGCTATATTTAGTTACATTAATTACAGCTTATTATTGATCTAACCTAATATCTATCAGATTCTCTAAAAAACACTTGTTTATTGGCGCTATTGAATTAGTATTTTCTCATTATTATTATGCCAGATAGCCATTTTTAAAAAATTCATATGAATCGTGAACTTTAAGTACATTTACAGGCGGGAGAAAAGTAGAATGTATACGGTTTCTGGTATCGGAATTGTGACCTTTAACCTGTTGGTTGTTGCTGAATCATAATGGGTACTAATAAATTATTTGAACAGTTGCCAGCGTCCTTAAATTGAATTTTATCGACTTAATCGTATTGTGTCTGTCCGGTTATTCCGGTTTGATATCCATCAAAACTATCCGGCGCTCTTATGTGTATAAGTATAGTTGGATTTTCAATAGCGCTTACGGATAATTTGTAACTTAGTAAGGTTACTAGTACCTGAATTCATTTAAGACTTGTGGATCCTATGGGTCTAATTCCCATGGGTGGTAGATCTTCAATGCTTTATTAGTCGAATGTAACCTTTTGGTTAGATCTGGTTTAACTATCGCCCATGCCACGGGTAGATAGGCTATGCTTACCAAAAGGCAACGGGTTTTGGGACGATGCACCCTACTTATATTGGGCACGGTTATTGGACATATTTATCATAAGCATCCCCTAGGTGGCTTCTTACGTTTCGGTCCGGGCGTAAGGTAAAATAGGTCCAGTTTTGGTGCAAATACTATGAAACCATGTAACAGTCGCAAGTGCTTAACATGCAACTACGTGGACGCTTGCACTACCTTCAGTGACGCCTACTCTAACAGACAACATAATATTACTAACTATCAGCCACAAGCCATTTTGGATTGCAGCGCCACTAATATTATATACTTAATCACTTGTAATGACTGCAATATTCAATATGTTGGTGAGACCAAAAGATCTTTGAGAGAACGTTTCGGAGATCACAGGAGATCTATAGAAAGTAATAGCATTGGTTGCAAATTACTTTCTACACACTTCAAATCTGGAACTTGTAAGAAATACTCTGTAAAAATTATAGAAAAACTAGCTGATCATGATGACGAAGAGGTTGATAAAGAAAAAAGATTAGAAAGAGAAGATTATTGGATCAAAACACTTCGCACAAGATTCCCATACGGACTAAACGATCGTATTAGAAAAGAAAATTCTAATTTATCTATTTATAGTCATTTCAACAAAATTGAACGATACAGTCACCAACGAGGCAAAAAGAAGACTCGTCAACTCAGAAAACAAAACAACGATATTAATAAATTTATTAGCGACATGATTCAAACGATAAAAACCGACATCAAAGCATTCAGATCTAAAATAATCAGCATAATCTTCGCTATGGACAAGCAATCAATTAGCCTTCTGTATGCTAAACTAATGGACAAGTATACGGATGAACACCTCAGTATAGTTAAAGATTTATGTAGATTTAAAATGATTAATAGACGAAATTCTGTGAATTATTCGAAGGAAGGAAGACGAGCAAAGATTTTAATGCATTATTGCAATCCTAGCTGTGAAAATATTAATCTTTACAAGATATTTAAATGTACACTATTAGCAAACTTTGGCCTAATCGGCAGACGAAAATTAGTGTCCTATGACAATATACCGATACGACAAAACAATTGATCATTATTTTTTAACTATAGGCAAACTATACAAACATTTCCGTCGACCAATGGATCATGGAGCAAAAAAGTTCGATTGTACTATTCGCCACACTAGATGCTTTCCATAACATAAATTACAGCGACACTACAGTAATTGAGATAGCATTATTCAACTCCTTAACAAAGGAACTAAATATACTACCAAGACCGACTAACAAAGATGAATTTGTGGCTCTTGAGATCTCTTGATGATTACTTGACCAAAATATCAGATAAAAAGAAATACGATATTACAGCTTCCGAATTGGAAATATAATGTCTTGCCCTAGCCAAACAACTAACTGATAATAAGTTCATAAGAAAAGAAAACAAACCCATCAATGTTCTAAAACCAAGAATAAAATCAAAGAACTGCAAGATGATTTGTCTTCACTGTTGTCGACAAAGCTTCCCAAAATTTTCAATTGTTTGCAAAGTTTTTTATATTAATAAATTGCTGGAAGAAATGGGAATTACTAAAAACAGCCACACTTACGAAGTGGTTAATAATATCACTACTGACTCATTGATTGATAAACTATCTACAAATCCTCTTTTACGGTTTCATGTCGATGGCGACAAACAACTACCATTTTTCAAATTCCTAAATTTCACAAAACCCAATTGGTTCCGAACTTTATTTCACCAAATCCACAACCAATTCTTCTTTAGTTTTGGATACAAGAAAATCCAGAAAAAAGTAGAAAATTATTGTAAAGCTTACATTCTAGTCAATGGATAATCTCCAACTGGATCATCATACAATAAACGAATCTAGATATACGATTGACAGAGCAAAAAGCAAAACTATCATACTTCTTTGTCATTATCCATCTTGTACACACACATTATGACGTCAATGGAATTTACTGAAATTGCCTTCAACAGTCTAGACTCCTTACAGCACTATGCACTTTTTCTCTAACATGTGTTCCGTAAGCATCTAACACTCGCTTCTTATTTTTTTATCGTGCACTATTAGCAAAATCGGTATACCAACTATTACCTTTATTCTTATCTTTTTCTTATTTAATCGTCATCTTTAAACACACTACACTCCACTTCTTTCTTTATACTTTCTTTTTTTCCATTTTTTTACCTATGAGAATATCATTTTCCAACATATTTCTTGCATTTAAACGTGTTTTTTTTCTCTTTTCCTCCTTCTTTCTTGTGCTTTATACTTCATTCGCTTCTGTTTTTTTTCTTTCTCTCTCTCCTCTTTTTCTTTTTTGTCTAATTCTTTTATTTGCTTTTTTTGTTTTTATTTTCCTTTACCTACTGTCTTTTGTTTTTTTTGTTTTTTTTTTTTTTTTATTTTTTTTCCAAACTTAATTGTTTTGTGAGATTTGGCATAGAATATAGTTCGGAATATTGGGTTTTTGTGAAATTTAGGTATCATTTATGTATTGTTTGTTATGTAATTGAAAGAAAGAGGATTCTGTAGATAGTTTATCAATAATGAGTATATGATATTATTAACATTCTAAGTGTGGCTGTTTTTAGTAATTCCATTTCTTCAGCAATTATAATATAAAAAATTTGCAATAAAATTTTGAAGCTTTGTCGAAACAGTAAGAATTATCTCAGTTCTTTGATTTTATTCTTAGTTTTAGAACATTGATGGGTTTGTTTTCTTTTTCTTATGAATTATTATCAGTTAGTTGTTATCTAGAATAATATATTTCAATTCGAAGCTAGTAATATGTATTTCTTTTTATTATATTTTGGTCAAGTAATCATCAAGAGCATACAGAGCAAAACTTCATCTTTTTATCGTTTTAGTGATATTTAGTTCCTTTTTAAAGTCTTGAATAATGCTATCTTCAATACTTAGTCGTTAATAATGTTTATGGAAGATAGTGTATTAGTACAATCGAATTTAAATGAATTTTTATTAAAAATCCAATTTTTCATTATATTCAAACACGATAATTTTTCTCTCATTCAGCAAGTTTGCTAATAGTGTCACATTTAAATATCTTGTAAAATTAATATTTTCACAGCTAGATTGCAATAACATTAAAATCTTTTCGTCTTCCTTCTTGACAATTCACAGAATTTCTCATTAATCATTTTAAATTACATAAATCTTACTACTAGTGTTCATCCGTATACTTGTCCATTAGTTAGCATACAAGCTATTGATTGTTGTCCAAGGAGATTATGCTATTATTTTAATCAATTTTATGTGGTTTTTATCGTTTGAATATGCTAATAAATTTATTATATCGTTGTTTTTTTTCTAGTTGACGAGTCTTCTTTTCCTTTGGTGACTATGTTCAATTTGTGAAATATTATAATAAATTAAATTTCTTTTTAATAATGTTTAGTCCGTATGGGAATTTGTGAAGTGTTTTGACCAAATCTTCTCTTTTAATCTTTTTTCTTTATAACTTCATATATAGCTATTTTTAAATACTATTTTTAATTCCAGATTTAATGTGAGAAAGTAATTTGCAACCAATGTATTACTTTTATAGATCTTGTGATTCGAAACGTTCTCTCAAAGATCTTTTGGTCTCACCAACATAAATATTGCAGTATTACAATGATTAAGTATATAATATTAGTGGCGCTAATCAAAATGCTTTGGCTGATAGTTAGTAATATTATGTTGTCTGTTAGAGTAGGCGTACTAAGGATCAGCGTCCACGTAGTTGCATGTTAAGCACTTCGACTTTACATGGTTTATAGATTTCACCAAACTACTTTTTACCTTACACCCTAAAGCACCTAGGTTAAAAATATTCCAATAACCTATAATAGGGTGCTTCCAAAACCCGTTGCCTTTTGGTAAGTAGCCTATCTACCCTGCATGCGAAGTAAACCAACAAAATTACATTACTAATAAAGATTGAAGATCTACCACCCATGGAATTAGACCATAGGATCCAAAGTCTTAAAGAAAGTATATAACCTTACAATTACAATATCCGTAAGCGCTATTGAAAATCCAACTATACTTATACACATAAGAGCGCCGGATAATTTTGATGGATATCAAACCGGAATAACCGGACAGACACAATACGATTAAGTCGATAAAATTCAATTTAAGGACGCTGGCAACTGTTCAAATAATTTATTAGTACCCATTATGATTCAGCAACAACCAACAGGTTAAAGGTCACAATTCCGATACCAGAAACCGTATACATTCTACTTTTCTCCCTCCTGTAAATGTACTTAAAGTTTACTTACGATTCATATGAATTTTTAAAAATGGCTATCTGGCTAATAATAATGAGAAAATACTAATTCAATAGCGCCAATAAACAAGTGTTTTTTAGAGAATCTGATAGATATTAGGTTAGATCAATAATAAGCTGTAATTAATGTAACTAAATATAGCCATTTTTTATTTTTAGGTCTATGACTCAATAATTAAATTTGATATAATTTTCTTATAACTTTTGTTATTAAACAAATTAGCTTAGTTTTAAAAGTTAGTGTCACCGTTAGTAAATAGGTTTCATAAATTATAGTTTATTATGTGTAAAATAACTTTCTATGAAAACTAAAAAAATTAAATAGTATTAGTGTTTAAAAATATATTAGTGTGATGAAAATTAGAAATAGAAATAAGTGTGAGTGTATAAGTAATGATAAGTAATTATGAACACTATAATCAAAGTTTAAGTGCACGGCCCGTACACCGATAAACAGTACAGGTAGGGAATACGTCCTTTCTGTAGACAAGTACCACTTACTGACCGAACTTATGCCCGGCGAGTGATGTGTACTTATCCGGTAGATTGTATACGGTATAATCTACATCATTAATAGTAATAACTGGGTCGAAAGGAGCATCATTAACCTTAACAGATTTAGCTGAACAAACCTTTTGGTTTATCAGCTGATTCTTCACATGATTAAGATACCCCAACATATCAGTTTTGCATTTCTCGAAATGCCGAGACACCGAAATTGGTGGCAATTTAAGTTTTTTACGGTTGAGATTGAAATTTTTAAGACGTTTGCAGTGGTCCATGATAGTATGGACGAATTTAGGACAGTAAAACGCCACCACAATAGGCCAACGCCATTTTGCCCAGAGCGAAACCTGTGAATTACTTTTACATCACAGTTGCGAATTTTGACATCAGATGGCAAAATCTCGTTTCGAATAAATTTCATCACATTTTCGAACAAACTCTCAGGAGATTCGTTGGCCTCAGGAGCCATGTTTCGAATGACAATGTTATGATTTTTGCTGTTCTGTTCATTGTATCGTACAGTTCGTTCCAACTGGCTAACTCGGAGCTCAATCGCTTTAAGCTGATGTTCGAACGAGACAGTATCGGACTGGTTGTCAAGTCTGGGATTCTTGGCATTGCTAGGCTCCTCAAGCTCGAGCTCGGCATCGCCTCGGTCAGCAAGCGCACGTAGTTCGCCTGCCCGTTTTCGCTTGTCTATAAAAAATTTTTTTGATTTATCAGAAGAAGTAAATGGAACGTATAATTATCACGAACGGTATAGGTAAGAGGTAAAGTTTTAAATTTGTAACGTGATAATAATAAGATTGTAGAAAATAAAGGGGATACAAGATACTAAGGTGTGAATATACCGTTAGTGATAGATTCAGATAGAATAATTAACACTAAGCAAAACCACCAGCAGTAAAATGGGGTGGGATAGATTAATCACCAACAGCCGAAGCTGGGTGGGATAGAATAAACACCAACAGCCGAAGCTGGGTGGGATAGAATAATCACCAACAGCCGAAGCTGGGTGGGATAGAATAAGTATATACATAAATAAATAGAATTATACCAACTAACTAATATATATAATAAATAAAATCCAAAAAGTATAATGAATGGGGTATATGTTGTTAGGGTTGGTATAAAAGGTGGGGTATGGGGTTGGGAAAAAAGGGGGAGGGGAAAGGTGTAGTTTAATTAGTTTATTGGATGAATACGTAGATAGTAGGCATAGAAAAATTAGTTAATAAATTATTTTAAGCGTGAAAACGCAAGTGAAACGTAGAAAGAGCGAGAAGCACTCAGCCACCAAACTACGAACCACCTATAGAAATTTATGAGAGAGAGTGAATAAGCCTACTAAAAATAAATTAATTGAAAGTAGTAAACTAAAATGGAGGTTTTTATTTTATTGAATAATAATATTGAGAATGTTGGCCCTTATGATTGTTTGTTGCGTGTTCATTCAAAAGCGTGTGGTGCGTGTTTATTCACTCACAGCAAAATCAAGCTCCGCTTTTCATCAAAGAATCAGTTGTAGCTGAATTCTCACGGCCCGAACTAGTAACTCTGGTCTCTGAACCACAAGCAACAGAAGCTGAGTGAGCCCATGATGTAATCACTACTATAAACCCGAGCGGATGAAGACCCCACAACACTTTACCCTTGTCGACATCAACCAACAGTGCAAGCCCTGTTATACCCCGAGTAGTATAGAGAAAACAAAACGTGATGGATTGGCGGCCAAAGAACCGGGACCAAACTTCTTCCTTTCTCCTCCCCATTTCAATAAATAGGAAAACATAAAACGTCGAAAAAGCTCCCGCTTTTTAGACTTTAGACGTTTTAGGAAAACCAGTTTCTGAGGGAGGGGAAATTCGCTCCAGCTTTTGGGACAGCTAGTTTCTTGGCTTCTAGTTGACCGAATCAACTGATCGCGCTGTCAATACTAAAGTCACCCTTGCCAGTTCAATGGCACTGGTCCTGAGATCAGAACTCGCGACCTATGACCCGCGACTGATCGGCCGACTACCTAGCTTAGCTAATACGTGTCTTTTATTTTATCTAGTTTAATTCATTTACAATTACGACTAACAAAAAAATTATTGGTGGTATTAGTTTTCATAGAAGTACAAAATTGTTACCGCAGTATTTATTTTTTCTTTCATAGTTCTCAATTTAATTGAGAATTAATTTAAGTGTCTTCAAAAGTTTCTGAAGCGTGCTAATGTGATGCGGTACATAAAGGAAAAACACTCTGTCCAATTGCTACGCTGTGAAATCTACGAAAAAGTAAGGCTACATACATAGCTGTACAAAATGGCCTTAAACAAGCTCGTCTGCTGAGTAAGAAGTGTACCTCCTGATTGAGTACTGATCATGACCTTGGAGTGTCTATATTCCGCAGGAAATATTAGACGCGGCCATAACCGCGCATTAGAGCAACGTTTTGGCGAAGAGTGAAACATAAAAGAAAAGATTGTCATTTTTGGACGAAAGGCTAGCTCTTGTTTCTATTTAGTTCTGTTTGTCTCAGTGACTAAAGCGTATGGAAATCACTGAAGTCTCAAAATTGTAAACCTACTAACAAAACTAAATTTCATTGAATATAGTTAACTATAGTTTATTAAAGATATTATGTTAGCTGCCGACTGGCCAGCTTAATAATCACCGATCTTGTTCAAGATAAACTGTAGTGGCAACAGCTAAGAATAACATATAGGTATGTGCACAGCCAGGGTCGCTGGTTTAACGTTGTAAAATTCCTGCGTAGAATTTTATTTAATTTCAGTTAACTCCGCAGATGCTCGCACAAAGTAACACAACACCAACACAATGGAGAGTGGGCAAATGAGTGGAGAGAGCACCCCAGCCTGACCACGTTTGGTTTACAAACCACCGTTGTAGACCACACAACTTGACCACCAATTCAACCCGACCGCACTCCCGAGGTCGAGCTCCACCCAGGCTCGGCCAACTCTCAACTCTTTCTCACCTCCCGACACACTTGCCCACTCGTACATTATACGAATTTTCCATAAAGACTTACTTTCGATATTGGAATATTTACTTCGTCTGCAAACAAGTTTCACCAACAAACAGAATTCCACAAATCTGCAAAATACACACAACGCACAAAACCAGTACTAAATAATGCTTGAAAAACGACGTGTAACAAAGTCGGGCGTAACACGTGTGTAGTTTTTGTAGAACGCCATCTGCCAAGATTTTGAATGGCCCACTCTGAGGTACCTGAATGAGCTAAGGCTGTGGCAGCCCCAATCCTCAAGGAGTGGGTTTTGAAGTATTAAGCAGTATATCCAGCAGCCGAAATCCCTAATTTCAGGAGTTTTTCAAAATACGCTCGTGTGATACATTCTCTATGCGGAGTTACCAGTTTAAATTTATCTAGGTGTTGTGTTTTGCAGTGGCGTACCCAGAAAAAATTTTGGGGGGGAAATGACTTTTCAATTTCTTGTAATGTGTTAAAATGCACTTTTTAGCATTTTTAACACTCTTAAAACGCCTTACAAACGCAAGATTACTAAACCACAAGGCTGCAGGGGTCTGGGGGCGGCAGCCCCCAGAAAAAAATAGGGAAAATTTTCGATTTCTTGGCCAAATTCTGTCAATTGGAGGCGTATCAGAAAGTTTTTCCGGCCAGACCATAAAAACCAAAGGACACAAGGTTGCAGGGGTCTGGGGGCGGCAGCCCCCAGAAAAAAATTGGAGAATTTGGTCAACTGGAGACGTATCAGAAATTTTTCCGACAAAATTTAAAACAAAAGATGAAAGTTTCATATCAGACGGTGTACTCCACAAGTAAATGTAGCATAATATACTCGTGTAGACATGCACATGCAGCATAATGTAGTTGTGTATACATGCATAGGCGTTGATGAAAGACAATAACGAGGAATAGTAAGCCACATAGTTGCAGGGGTCTGGAGGCGGCAGCCCCCAGAAAAAAAAATGGGAAAATTTTTGATTTTTTGGCCAAATTTAGTCCATTGGAGACGTATCAGAAAATTTTCCCGGCCGGACCATAATAACCAAAGGGGGGACCCTTGTGTAAAAAATCACTGGGGAAAAATTTGGTGTTTTGTACACTTTTGTGACGTAAGTTTGAAGTACTTGTACTGGGCAAAAAGTCCACTTCGAATGACATAAGCAAGGAATTGTAAACGACCACCCGTTACCTATTTGGTCTGTTTTAGAAATAGGTAGAAAACCAGAATGGGCATGTTCGTGCTTTGAACCCAACAGAACAACAGAATCACTCTTTCGTGTTATTGCGCTTATTCTAAGAAGTCCAAAAAACATGGTCACGATTACTGCATTGAACGTTACTGCTTCTAAATCATTTAGCAAAAAGTTACTTGAGTTAATAATTAACCAGCTTAATAGTGAAGCTGAAATAGGATGCCTCGGCTTAGGTGGTTGACAGGGTGTTAACCGTTTGAAGCCGCGAAGCCAAAAAGAAAAAGGTGGTTCTCGTAAACTAGGAAAGTTTAAACCGTGTATTGAACTAAAGAATTTTATTGCCGCTAACATTTGATTTACTCGTTGGAAGGACTTGCCGTCCTGCTTCAAACTTGCCAAAAAGTAGCTCAGTTGCGCATTGAATGACGCATGTACAAGTTTGGTACTAAGCACGAACCGCCTAAACTTGTCCCATGTTGTGCTGTAACTTTTCCCAGTATTTTTACTTACTGACTTTTCCCACAAAGTTCTCAGAACGGTATCAAGTTGCTCCAAATACTGCTTGGTACCGGTGTTGCTGCTGTGGTCGCCCAGTGGCCTGCCCATTTTCGGAAAGCCTGAAAATTTCCGCGAGACAAAGCGTCAGCTCCTACGTTGTCTTTTCCAGGTAAAAACGCAGCTCTCACGCAAAAATTGAATTCCATCGTCAGTATTGTTATTAGCCGCAATAGATGCATTAGATTTTTGTTCGGGCTTGACCTTTTATGTAGAAGATGGACAACAGCAAGATTGTCACACTGGCAAATAACTGTATGACACTTGCGCCGTTCACTCCAAAGAGTTAGAGCTATGGCGATAGCCGCCAACTCGTACCACTGAATGGAAAAGTCGCCTGAATGTGTCGACAGGTTTTCTGGCCATTGAGTTGAAAACCATTGTCCCTCCATGATACCTCCACAGCCGCATGAAGTCGCAGCATCGGTAGTTATAGCCAAGGACTGACGATAAACTTCAGAAAAACACTTAACGCCATTCCAACCACTTAAGAACTTTTTCCAAGCCGTTAAATATTTTTTCGCTTCCGAATTTAGCCGAACTTGATGTGAAAGAGAACGGCTACCCATAGACATATCAATTAGACGCCTCAAAAAGGGCGACCAGGAGCTACGACTTTACAAGCAAAAGATAGCTGACCAATTAGGGAAAGAAGCTCACGTTGAGTACAAGTTTTTTTAGTCAACCATAGGTCGACGGCTTTCTTCAAGCGCATCAGTTTGTCGTCCGGCAAACGAATTGTTTGTTTGTTTGTGTCGACCTCCAGCCCAAACACGACTAATATCGTGGAAGGCCCCTCAATTTTCTCACTGGCTAAAGGGACGCCTAGATTTTCAAATACCTGTAATGCTGTTTGTAGCTGTATGTTACAATTGTTTTGGCTAGGGCTAGATATCCAAAAATCGTCCATTAAATGCTGTATGTTTTTAATTCCGTAGTTATGTTGTAAAATAGCTTCGAGCGCTGAGGCAAACCGTTCCCAGATACATGGAAAACTGCTCAACCCGAAAGGTAAATACTTATCAAAGTAAAATTTTTCTTTCCAAAGTATACCCAACAAATGGTAATCTTCGGGTCTTATCGGTATATTTCTAAATGCTGCTTTAACGTCCCATTTAGCCATAACACTCCCCATAGGCATCGAAGAAAGCACTGAAGCAACAGCGTCAATGTTATCGTAATTAACCGGGAAATGATCTAAGGCAATGTGATCGTTCACTGATTCTCCATGCGGATAAGACAAATGATAGATCATTCTGAAATCATCGCTGCCCTTCTTGGGAACTAAGCCTAAAGGATGAACTTGAAAGTTAGCAAACGGTGGGAAAATGAATGGGCCTTCCATGCGACCAGCTGCTAGTTCTTTCTCAATATGCTTGTCGATGACATCACAGTTCCAATTGGCTGATTTTAGATTAGGAGAAATCCGAACCCGCTCTGGTCCCAAATGCCCTATCCAAAAACCTTTCAGAAATCCTCGTAGCAAATAATTTTTGAAAAAGGGATTTACCACTCCAGTTAGTTCTTCTCT
>JASANF010005140.1:0-11479 GCA_030248245.1 Trissonchulus sp. WLG1_4
ATGTTGTCGTTCAGTTACATATTGTCTGGTAACTATTTTTAATTATTAATCAGTGATAATAATTGCTATATGGCTATAATAATTAATTAATCAGCTAATTGATTATGCGGACATCAGACTAAACATGTGGTCCGACCGGACCAGCCGGGCTCACTTGACCTATTTTAGGGTGGTGTTTCACACAGGCGAGCTATATCTGTGTCGAATCCACACAAAGGATAAAATAGGCAATGCTGACAGCGGCTAAAATTGGCTATTTTAGTCAAAAATTGTATCTGAAACGGCGGCTACAGCTGAATTGCCTCTTTTAAGGGTTGTCCACTTGATTCCGAAAATAGCAGTAGTCTTGTTACAGCCAAGTTTTTTCAGTCAAAGCGTGGCTATCTGGAAAACACCAGTATAGCCATGGCAGGCAATAGCCGCGGCGAAACTGTGTAAGCGAAAATATATGCTGAAAATTGTAACAGCTGCTAACGGCTAATTTACAAATTACTGTAGTAATTGGCTATGAGTAATAGCCGGATCGCTCTTTTCACGAGACGCTTAAAAACCGTGAAACATGGTAAATTTACCGTACTTTTGTCCCTTTGAGTGACCGGCAGTCTTTCTAAAACTAATGTTGTGGTTTCGGACCACCAAAAAACTAGACACTAAAATCTTGCAAAAACATTAAAATTTAAATTTTAAAAAATATGTAAGAATGTTAACTTATATTTTTGATGTCCTGAGGTCAAGAGAAATCCATTGGTACCAAAATTATGCAAATCGGTTCAGTAAATTCCATTTTCTGTAAACTTAGACTTGCCATAAGGCTCGTCTAAGGTTCCATTGAAATTTTTCAACAGATAAACCACTGATTAAGTTGAGCAGCCTTCCAGAATCATGACTATCTTTCTCAACGTTCTACAGAGTTTTGTCATTACGAATTCTACACGCTGAAAATAGGCTCGTCTGATCGCATTCTACACTGAAGATAATCACTCGTTTATAAACTGAAGATAAACGCGCGATTATCTCGTAATCACTGACTAACTTAATCACCCTTCTAGAATTCCACCCAGTATGTCCTCTATCCCTATGGCCACTATACTCAAAAGCTGCTACTGATCTGCTTTCCTGCTGTCTACAATGCGTTTCGATTCGCATCGCCATTGTCAGCGCATCCTTCGCCGTCAATGGGTTTGCGATCACTAACTTTTCCTTCAAATGCTCTCCTATTTGACACATAAAGTGCCGTCTCAAAATTCTCAGATGTTCCTTAAGGCTTTAGGGATCATCTCTTCTAGGGCCAAGTAGAAATCTTGAGCACTCTCTTTCTCCTTCTGAACTCTAGAGGACAGTTTCATCCAATAGGTGTCGGCTTCCCCCTCCGGGATAATTTCTGCTTCAAATTTTTGTTTCAGTTGAGCCAGAGTGTATGAAACACCCACCGAGACCGGTTTAGCTACAAGCCTATCCCAAAAAGTCGCTCCCCTACCTCGCATCAACCCTGGCAAATATTGCCGTTGTTTGTTTTCTGACCAGCCATTCGCCTCTGATATGCGATTGAACTCGCTATACCAAACTCGGAAATCCTCTTGCCCATCGAATGGACGGGGTTTTAGCTGGAACCCTGACATTTCGGGATAAGGGGTATAAAAGATTGGGTCAGTCGATGTATCGACTAAATTTAGGCTGTCGTTCACAGTGTTAGAGGGCGCACCCGCAAGCCGTGGCACTGATTCCGACTCGGACCTAGTCTCCCCGCGCTTAACAAATCTCCCTCTACTATCCCGAGGAGGCGAATGGCTGGTGGGCATAGAGATGCCCAAACAATCGACTTACCAACACCGCTGCCACCAAATGTAGCGTTGAGGCCTACAGGCAAGAGGGACAAGGGGTAACAGAAAGGAATTTATTAAAGGCAAAGCAGGGGCACAGGGCACTCAGGCCAGGTAGAACAAAAGAGAGAGACTGATTATCCATGCACAGTGCGCGTTTATATAGCGCCTAAAGTCGTATGCAAATTAGGTAGGACAATATGCAAATGAGCTCAGTATGTGTGAAAGTTGTACAGCGTGATTCACCATCAGCCTGATACATCTTTCACACATACGTACTCACACTACATTTCCACTATGTAGTGTGGTTTTCCACATACATGGTTTTAAAAAGAAAGGGGGAAATGTAGTGTGAGTACTGAGTACGTATGTGTGAAAGTTGTACAGCGTGATTCACCATCAGCCTGATACATATTTCACACATACGTACTCACACTACAGAAATCAAGGGGCAAAACGGCTATTTCGGCCTCAGCATCGTCTCGGCCGATTAGCTAGAATAGGGAAGAGTGTCATACTCTTCCCTATTATGTACTCTCGCTATTATGTACTCTTGGACTGGTAGAATATAAAAAACTCAAATAAGTTAACCGATTCCGACAAGCGCTTCTGTCTGCGCCTCTTCACTTCAGGCATAAGAACTGAACTGTCGTTTTGAAGTTGATATTTTACTTTAGGAAGTTAATATTATGCCTTGGTCTTACGTCCAGGAGCGCAAAACAGCCCAGTTATGTTCGGTTTTGAGGGGGGGGGGTACCCCCCAGTTCAAGACCGCGCACTCAACTGAGGGGTGGGCATGCCCCCCCTCAGTTGAAGACGTGGTACTGAACTAAGGGGGGGGGGCGAAAGGCCTTTCTCAGTATCTTGAAATGTGGGCCGATACCCCCCTTTTCAGTTGAGCACTATGTTTTGAACCGAGGGAGGCGGTACCCTCCCCCCAAACCGTACAAAAAAGGGCTATTTTGCGCTCCGCATTGGACGCAAGGCCCAAGGCATAATAAGGAGAGTGTCATACCTTTCCATTAGATATGTCGTCTTGGTGTTAGATGTGAATTATGTATATATTCAGTTAGGCCGTGTTTACATTGAGCTTTTTTTCAGCTGCTCGAGCAGCTAAAAAAAAGCTGCAGCTTTTTTCGCCATTTCCGGCTTTTTTTCAGCTGCTCGAGCAGCTGCAAAAAAGCCGGAAACGGCGAAAAAAAGCTGGAGCAGCTGAAAAAAAGCTGGAACTGCAGCGTTGTCATGACAACGGAGAAGCTAGTCTATAGTGACCGCCATACTTATCCGCATTTTTTCAGCTGCTCCAGCTTTTTTCCAGCTGCTCCAGCTTTTTTCCAGCTGCTCGAGCAGCTGAAAAAAAGCTGCAGCTTTTTTCAGCTGCTCGAGCAGCTGAAGAAAAGCCCAATGTAAACACGGCCTTAGCGTTAAGATTTCGTGATGTAATTCATGGCCTGGAGCGCCATCTTGAAAATTAAAAAATTCCAAATGCTGTTATCAAAGTTGTCTTACCTGCTGTTTTTTAAAACTGAGGCAAAAACTAGAAAGCACCTAACGTACATAAAAATGACAAGTTTTGAGCTTTCAATTCGTGTACTGAACGATCAAAACTGAAAGTGTTATCCAAAATTCATGGATTTAGCGGATTTAGCAGATTTAGGATTGCCTATGTAAGCCTATGTAAGCCTAACCCAAGCACTCACAGGAAAACCACACATTTAAAAAAACATGTTAAAATCATGTTAATTCGATTTGATTTAAGGGGGTAGTGTCGCGAAAGCAGTCGATTTTGCGCGACTGTAAAACTTGTTCAGTAAAATGTTAGAAATTGTTCTGTCTATATTTTAAAAATCTATCTAAAGGCAAATTATTTTGCCAAGTTTCAGCAAAATTGGTGCAGCATATAGTTTGCAATAATGTCTCAAAGTCGGAAAAATGACGAAAAAAAACATATTCACATTCCATTTTTTAGTCGCATTTATCAATTTTTCTGTTTAGTTTTTTTACACAGACTAATAGCACATATGTTGTAGTTTATGCACACAAAATTTAATGCAGATTACTGCATTACGGCTGTGGAGTAATACTAGTTTGAACTGTGAAGGTGTACTTAAACTGTAAAATAGTAACAGCAATAATGATACATTGTGAAAAATCTAGACGCTTATTTTCAAATCAAAAGAAAAACGAACCTTCAATTTTCTTTTTTTTTTATTTGTCGCAAAAAATTATGAGTCCACACATTATGTGTACTTCACAAGCTGGCCAATCTGATATCTGGCTTGATTTTTCGAACTTTTATGTCCCTATTGTGTGATGTTTGGCTTACTAATGACGATTGGTCCAAGATATTTGTCAATATTGATAGTGTGATGTCTTGCAGTAATTATTTGATACCATACAGCGTTGGACTAGCTTCTCATTGAATGTACTACTTCAAAACAAAAAGTTCTATTTTCACAGCCTATGAGCAAAACTGCTTTCGCGACACTACCCCCTTAATT
This sequence comes from Trissonchulus sp. WLG1_4, assembly GCA_030248245.1. NCBI lineage: Eukaryota > Metazoa > Nematoda > Enoplea > Enoplida > Ironidae > Trissonchulus > Trissonchulus sp. WLG1_4. Next base: position 4,322 of record JASANF010005140.1, read on the forward strand.
GGGCGCTCCGGGAATCGGGGGTTACATCGAAAATTGGCAAAATAATTGGCAAATGTCAAACCTTATTATACATATTTGTACTATGGCACAAAAGAACACTGGAGGTAAAAGTTGAAATCACGTGATCATGTCACGTGGCTCCCAGAGCACCAAACGTGAGTGAATTTTCGGCAAACGATAACTCGGCTTATACTTTGCGTATAGTCGCACTTTCTATACCAAAATTTAGCTTATGTGCTTTTCTAGTTGAACATTATTTTAGTTTTTAACATTTATGTCAGGTTTAAATAAAAAATGTCATTATGTGTTTTCGAAGTCGAACTCTGAGCAATAAAATTCATATAAAAAAATTTCTAAGCTTTATTTTAAAAAAACTAAAAAATTGTTCAACTGCGCAGAGCCTAAGGCTATAATTGTGCAAAATTTTGTAGGAAAATATTTTACCAGCATTTTATAATCGAATGCCGAAAAATTGGTTTTGTATTCATACAGCCTATATTTGAGTCTGCTGCTTCTGAAAATGGTTTCTTGCGCAATTTTTTTGCACAGAACGCAATAAAATTGTTTTAATTTTTCATTACGACTAATAAAATCTACGTATCGTCTGTTTGCAAAACCTCAAAAAGCGTTGATGCACTGGCTTACTTGGTGAATCTGTGTAAAAGTCGAATAAAATCAGTAAATTGTCCAATTTTTTCCAAATTTTTTGCTATGGAGATATGCACATCAAAGCATCAGAAATAGTATTTTGGGCAACTTTCCTTCAAAAATGATATGTCATTTTGGCTGTTTTTAAAAAATACGGCCCAAATCCTTGATTCCCGGAGCGCCCCCTTAACATGAAATTAGCATATGTGAAATTGTGAAAAACCTGTTAAAAATATGTTAAAATTTTAACATACATTTTAACATCTTTTTTTGCAAGCTCCGCCCACCAGCCTGGTTTCTAACATGAATTTAACATATGTTAAAATCATGTTAATGTTTTTAAATAGAATTAACATGTTTTTTAAATATGTTAAAAACATCTTAGTTTTTAACAGGATTTTAACATGTTTTTAACACATGTTAAATTTGTGTTAATTTTGTGTAAAATATTTAACTGGTTTTTAACATAATTTTTAAATATCTTAAAAACATTCAAAAGTGTGCACAACCAAATTGTTTCAAATAAAATTAACCTGTTTTTTGAATAAATTTAGCATGTTTTTTAAATAAATTAAGATTTTTTAGCAGTTTTTTTCAAATACAGGTACAAATTGAAGTGTACATATGTATATTGAATGTGTATATATATTGAATTTTTTATTTTCATTTCTTGTATGTACACTTGTATACTTGTATAACAACGTTTTCCATATTTCAAAATGTCATTCGAATTTAGTTGTTAGCTACAATAACATGTAAGGTTGTATGTTTTATTGTTTCTTGACTCTCACTGCGGGTTGTTCTCGAAACCTTTTTGTTTTTATACCTGTTGCTCATTTACTTGTTTGTGGTCGCGTTTTTTGCTAACAGCAGTCGCAACTTTTGTGTTTTTTCTGTTACTGTATAATGCATATGCGTAATGTAAATACACACATACTTGCATTTTCTTGCATGACCATATTTTATCAATTTTAACTTTATTCCTAGTGTTTTGGCACAGTGGCGGATCCAGGGGGGGCCCACGGGTAGCGATCGACCGGAGGCTCCGGCTTCGGCCGGATTTGAGCCTCCGGCTCCGGCTCCGGCAAAAAAAGTGCCGGAGCCGGAGAATTTTCATTGTTCAAACTTTGGCCTAAAGTTCAAATTTTGAGAAAAAATCTCAAGATTAACGAAGCAGTTAGTCGATTACAGTACTTATATTACTGCCAGTTGTGATGGCGATGACTACCCCTCTCTAGCAATGTTTATTTTTACGTCTCCAAATGACTAAAGTCGGCCTAAAAATCAAAAGTTTCTCACACTCACGTTGCCGCCCCCAGACCCCTATAAGCTTGTAACTAACTATAGCTATAGCTATGTGACTTAGTGATTTGAACTTGAGTTTTAGCTCTGATGTTTTCGGCCGGTCAAATATGTTTGCATGTGCATGTGCTGTTATTTCGCAAACTTTTGTATTAAAATAGCAAAAAAGTTAATTTTCACCCATTACAAGAAATCGAAAAGTCATTCCCCCTAAAGATTTTGTCCTGGTTACAACGTGGCTGATATACGCCTAAATTACAGGGGTCGGGGGGGGGGGGGCGGTAATCCCCGGAAGCTACAGACATTTACGGCGTCGTATCTTCTACAAAGTGCAATCTTTTCCAAATTTGTCTATTTTTTTGGGTGCATATATTGTGCATATGTATAGAAATGGGGCGTGACTGTTGAAACATTTAAAAATGCTGTTTCGAAAAAAATTGAAAAATTTTTCACAATTGTCAACATTTTTTACTAATTGAAATTTTTTTGTAAAACACTGCCTCCGGCTCCGGCTCTGGCATTTTGTATCCGGCTCCGGCTCCGGCAAAATTTTACCTCCGTTCGTTCGCTACCCACGGGCCCCGGCCCGGGCCCCCCCTTTGGTTCTGGGCCCCCCCTTTGCCAAAGAAGCCTCTAGGGCCTATAGAAAAAAATTTCCGATACGTCTCCAGTTGACCGAATTTGGCCTAAAAATCAAAAATTTCCCCAATTTTTTTTCTGGGGGCTGCCGCCCCCAGACCCCTGCAATCCTGTGACTCCATATTTCTTGCCTTTGTGTTCTGTTAAAGCGTGTTTATGTGTATATGGGCGCATTGTACACTATTTATTTATTCTTTGTCTTGAAAGAAAGAAAGAAAAGTTTATCGACACAAAAGCAACAAGTTAGGATAACAAAAACAGTAGTAATGGTCAGACTGAAGCGGTGGGGGAGAAATTATTTTCGATTCTAATTCACTTCCTACCCCATCTTTAAATAAAAATATAAAACCCCCATTGTCAGTCATGCCCCCAATCTGATCTCTAGCCCCCAAAATAGCTGTCGCCCCTTTTAATAAAAATCTGAAGTGAAATTATTGGTGTTAAAACCCTTAGGGGTCGATAAGTCGGAAAAACGGCATTTTTTCGACTAATGATCCGGAGTCCCCCTATATCCACCAAACCTGCTCTTTGACCGGGTTCCAACCGAAAATTTGGCCGAATTCGCCAGAAACGTCCAATTTTTGACCAAATTCAAACTTGGCCTTAATTTAGGCTTGGGCTTAGGCTTAGGCATAGGGCTTAGGCTTAGTATGGGGCTTAGGCTTAGTATCAAGCTTAGGCTTAGGCTTTGGTTCAGGCTTAGGCTTAGGCAATAAAAAATCGAAATTTTCAGAAAAAATCTTGCCAGCTTAGCCTAGAGAATCCTGCCAACTAAGCCTAGACGATGCCTTAAAACATCATAACGCAATCAAAACTATCCAAAAACAAAGATTATAGCCAAATTTGGCTTCAAACTTTGGCCTACGTTCACGTCCAAAAACACTGAAAATAGGGGTCATGGGGTCATCATAGCTCAGAAAATCCAAATTTGTGGATAGGGGTTCTATTACAAAAAATATTCCCTCAAGGTGCTCTACTCCAAAAAATAGATCCACTATTCCCCCCCCCCCAACTGCTCTTGATCCCAACTTTTCGGGTCGTCCTGTGCTCCACATAAATCGGATCCATTAATGCTCGCGGCTGTTATAACGGCCATCTTTCGCCTAAGAGTTGTAGAACACGATGAAATTGTGTTTATACTCACTGCTAATAGAACAACCAAAAAAATGATAGGGTTTTTTCCCCGCATTAGGGTTTTTTGCCCGCATAGGGTTATTTTCCCGGAGGTTTCTAGACTTATTACTCAGAAACGTGAGTAGTTAGAATCCATTTTATTAGTGCAATAGTTAGGCGAAAGATGGCCGTTATAACAGCCGCGTGCATGAATGGCTCCCATTTATGTGGAGCTCAGGCCGACCCGCACAGTTGGGCCCAAGTGCAGTTGGGGGGGTGGTAATAGTGGATCTATTTTTTGGAGCAGAGCACCTTTGAGGGAAATATTTTTGTAATAAAACCCCTATCCACAAATTTAAATTTTCTGAGCTATGATGACCCCAGTGGCTCCCTATTTTCAGTGTTTTTGAACGTGAACATAGGCCAAAGTTTGAAGCCAAATTTGGCTGATCATCTTTGTTTTTGGATAATTTTGATTGCGTTATCATGTTTTAAGGCATCGTCTAGGCTTCATTCGGCAGGATTCTCTAGGCTTAAGTGGCAAGATTTTTTTTCTGAAAATTTAAAATTTATTGCCTAAGCCTAAGCCTGAACCAAAGCCTAAGCCTAAGCTTGATACTAAGCCTAAGCCCAATACTGAGCCTAAGCACTATGCCTAGAGCCTGAGCCCCAGGCTAAAGTTAGGCCAGGATTTGGAATTTGGTCAAAAATTGGACGTTTCTGGCGAATTCGGCCAAATTTTCGGTTGGAACCCGGTCGAATTTTGAGCAGGTTTGGTGGATATGGGGGAGACTCAGGATCATTAGTCAAAAAAATGCGTTTTACCGGGCCGGGCCCTAAGATTTTAACACCAATAATTTAACTTTTCAGGATTTTTATTAAAAGGGGCGACACCAGCTTCTTTTTTTGGGGGCTGAGGTAAGGTAGGGGGCATAACTGACAATGGGGGTTTTATATTTTTATTTAAGATGGGGTAGGAAAAAGTCAATAAAATGGGAAATAATTCTCTCCCCCACCGCTGCAGTCTGACCCATTACTACTGTTTTTGTTCTGTATCCTAACTTGTTGCTTTTGTGTGATTAAAATATTTCTTTCTTCTTCAGACAAAGAATAAATAAATAGTGTCACAATGCGCCCATATACACATAAACAGGCTTTAACAGAACACAAAGGCGAGAAATATGGAGTCAGGATTGCAGGGGTCTGGCGCGGGGCCGGCAGCCCCCAGAAAATTGGGGAAATTTTTAATTTTTGAGCCAATGTGGTAGGTACGGAAAATCTGTATCGGAAATTTTTTTCTATAGGCCCTAGAGGCTTCTTTGGCAAAGGGGGGGCCCAGAACCAGAAGGGGGGCCCGGGGGCCGGGGCCCGTGGGTAGCGAACAAACGGAGGATTCGGAAAAATTTTGCCGGAGCCGGAGCCGGATACAAAATGCCAGAGCCGGAGCGGGAGGCAGTGTTTTGCGAAAAAAATTTCAATTAGTAGAAAATGTTGACAATTGTGAAAAATTTTTCAATTTTTTTCGAAACACATTTTTAAATGTTTCAACAGTAGCGCCCGATTTTCTGCATCGCGACAGTGTGCACCAAAAAATAGACAAATTTGGAAAAGATTGCACTTTGCTCTGTACAAGGATTAAACCCCGTCAATTATTGGCTTCGGGATTGCCGCCCCCCCCGACCCCTGTAATTTAGGCGTATATCAGCCACATTGAAGCCCAGGACAAAATCTTTCGGGGGAATGACTCTTAGATTTCTTGATGAGTGAAAGTAACTTTTTTGTTATTTTAATACAAAAGTTTGCGAAATAACGGCGCATGCGGCTATGCAAACATATTCCGACAGGCCGCCAACATCGGAGCTAAAAAATTCAAGTTCGAATCACTACAGTCACATAGCTATAGCTATAGTTAGTTACAAGCTTATTGGGGTCTGGGGGCGGCAACGTGGGGTCTGAGAAATTTTGATTTTTTAGCCAACTTTAGTCATTTGGAGACGTAAAAATAAACATTGCTAGAGAGTAGTAGTCGTCATCACAACTGGCAGTAATATAAGTACTGTAATCGACTATACATGCTTCGTTAAGTATTTAATTTTTCTAGAAATTTGAACTTTAGGCCAAAGTTTGGAACAATGAGATTCTCCGGCTCCGGCACTTTTTTGCCGGAGCCGAGCCGTCAAATTTGCCGGCCGAAGCCGGAGCGTCAGTCCGATCGCTCCGCCCCCCCCGTGGACCCACTGTGCCAAAACACTCAGGAATAAAGTTAAAATTGATAAAATATGGTCATGCAAAGTGGTTTGTGTGTATTTACATTACGCATATAGATACGGTAACAAAAAAGTTGCATACTGTAGCAAAAAACGCGACCAACAAGTAAATGAGCAACTAAAAAACAAAAAGGCTTCGAGACAACCCGCAGTGAGAGTCAAGAAACAATAAAACATACAACCTTACATGTTATTGTAGCTAACAACTAAATTCGAATGACATTTTGAAATATGAAAAACGTTGTTATACAGAGTATACAATTACATACAAGAAAATGAAAATAAAAAAATTCAAAATATATACACATTCAATATACATATGTACACTTCAATTTGTACCTGTATTTGAAAAACTGCTAAAAAATTGCTTTAATTTATTTAAAAAACATGTTGAATTTATTCAAAAAACAGTTAATTTATTTGAAACAATTTGGTCGTGCGCACTTTGTTAAGATATTTAACAAACACGATATTTTACAGTGAATTACCAAAATCAAGAAATAAGCTTAACAGATAGCAGCTTAGCTGCCTTCTATTTTGACTAGATGAAACACACGTTATGAGAATGATCTAGACATACATAGGCACAGTAGCAGCATACGTATACCTATGTCCAAGGTTCACGAATAGAATACATGGATATGTGCTTTTTATTTACAGTATAACACTAAACTGTGCAAGAAATTCGTCTGTATGCATGTTTTACTTCAGCTCCAATATGTATGTGCGTGTGTCACCTAGAATTACAGTGTTAAGGTGGCGCTCCTGAAATGTGACTTTTCGAAAAACGGCAGTCTGGGGCCAATTTTAGATGCACAATGGCAAGCTGGTGTAAAAGCATGCCTAAACACAAAAATGAAGTTGATTGAGACAAATTAGCATTCGCTGGAGACCAAACATGAGTGGAATTTCGGCTTGCTTTTTTTCTTCACAACTAACTAGCTATTGCACAACCAGTAGTTCATTTTTCTCGCCTTAACGTGATCGAGCGGTTACAAAATGTCATTTTTAGTGAATATGATTGATATATTGAGAAACACTAAAATCGCGATTTTCGAAAAACATAAATTTGACTAAATTTTTTAAATACTTTTGATTTGCTCAAAATCAAATTTTGGCGAGCCGTCTCGAAGACGACAACGCGATCGTATGTGCCAAATTTTAACTTTTTTGAAGCTGAAAAAGCAAT
>JASANF010005141.1:0-13284 GCA_030248245.1 Trissonchulus sp. WLG1_4
TATATATATATCAGGGCTCGACCGGAGTTCCGGTTCCGGTTCCGGTACTTTTTGGCTCCGGTTCCGGTATTTGAAAAGTACCGGAACCGGAACCGGAACCACTAATTCTCTGAAAAAGGATTTTGCTTTTAATTTTGTGTTGTTCGTCCATGAAAATTTTCCGACAAGTCTCAAATTGACCACAATCAGCCAAAAAATAAAAAATTTCTCCAGATTTTGTTCTGGCGGGAGTCTTGAGACTCTGTGGCTTGCTTAGTCTTAGTCTTATTTCTTATTCTCTTTCATCAAAACCTTACTATCTAACAGGGGTGGATCTAGCAGGGGAAGCGACGGTACAGGCCCCCCCATTTTCTTCAAGTGAATTTGTATATACAGTATACACAAGGGTCTTCTAATTGGTATTTATCGCCCGGTCGGAAAAAATGTTCGATACGTTCCCAATTGAAAAAATTCGGCCTAAAAATCAAAAATTTCTCCACTTTTTTTCCTGGTGGCTGCCGCCCCCAGACTCCTGCACCTTTGTGAGTTTGTCTTGTTGCTTTTGTGATTAAGTTGCTTTATGATCATGTTTCTTAAACGCGTGTCCACGTGTACATGAGTGCATTCAGTTTATATACTTGCTTAATACACTATATCGTTTATCCCTTTAGCTGTATTACCGTTGCCAAATCGCCAATATCCGTTTAGCTGTATTACCGTTGCCAAATCGCCAATTTTAGTGCATTTGTGGTCTATAAAGCCAAAATATTTCCGGATTTGCTAGATTCTAGCAATTCGTCGGACCGCGGATGTGTATAATTTTTAGTCTTTTGAGCCCCACGCCCCCACTATCACTTGCGATTGGTCAGAAAATAGCATTCTTTTTGAACGAAGTATTTTCAGGTCTGTTGGCGTTAAAGTTTGGGAAAAAATGCATTTTAACACATTTTAAAAATTCTGTTATCTTTTAAAAAGAGGTTGCAGGAATTTTTAGCGTAAACAAACTGTATTTTAAAATCTGGGGACTGTTAGAAGGGTAGTCAAAAAAATGTAAGCAAAAGAAAACAAAAAAATTTGGTTTGAAAATATTGCAAAATATAGGGTCTTTTGAAGGGGGTTCCGGTTCCGGTTCCGGTATTTTTAGGTGGTTCCGGTTCCGGTTTCGGTAGTTTTAGGGTTCCGGTCGATCCCTTATATATATATATATATATATATATATATATATATATATATATATATATATATATATATATATATATATATATATATATATATATATATATATATATTATTTTTTTATATATATATATATATATATATATATATATATATATATATATATATATATATTATATATATATATATATATATATATATATATATATATTACGTTTTTGTAAGTGGTCTGGTTTTAGCGCCTTTGTCCAAGTTCTCGGTACACTCTCTCCGATATGGTGCGCTTTGTATAGTGGTGTGGGGAAAAAACCCTACGCGTTTTGCGGGGAAAAAACCCCTAGTGCTTCCTGGCCGAACCTTTAGACATAGGCCCTTTTTGAGTATGCAGGTGGAAAGCGCATCCCAAACTGACTTACCACACCAATTTTTGTACAGTTCTGAGGCCTGTAGCATTTTTTATGAAATATCAAAATTTCGCATGTTGAAAAATTTCAAGGTGACAAAATTTTCCAAATTTTTGACTTGTCATAATTTTTCACAAAAACACTTTTGGCGAACGCCGTCTGCTTGTTTCGAGATAGTTACCTTTTTTCTATACTTCTAAAGCTCAGAAACAGTGAAAACAGTGTTGTGGTTGACCTGTGACTGTTCAAAGTTTGTGCGGGGAAAAAACTCTATTGCGGGAAAAAAAAATTTTGTTTGGTGGCAATTTTTGGCTAAACTCACCCATTGTTGCTACAAAAGTTAATTCATCTGGGCTAAAAACATGCGTATATAAACTTCATTGAAACCGTTTATTCGGCCGCAAAACGTAGTTTTTTGTCGTTTTGGTCAATACCCAGACACCCCTTACGAAATTTGTTTTGGTGATGTTTCACCAAAATTTTTGCATTTTTGGAATATTTAGGCTTTAGCTGCTGCGTACCACTTAAATCCAAGAATGATAGACGCGGGCGGTGTTTGTCCACCGTTTCTAACGTAATAAGCGCAGAAATCTGTTTTAATGCTTTTAAATACGGAAAAAATGCATATTTGGGCAGAAGTCATTTCTGCCAAAAAGAGTCGATTTTTGAAGAATCATTGTGAGTCACATGGGTGTCGGAGAAACCTGTTTTTTAGTCCATACTGCAGCCTAAGAGTTGTAGAACACGATGAAATTGTGTTTATACCAACTGCTAATAGAACAACCAGAAAAAGTGATAGGGTTTTTTCCCCACATAGGGTTTTTTCCTGGCGGTTTCGAGACTCAGTACTCAGGAACGTGAGTAGTTAGAATCCCTTTTATTAGTGCAACAGTTAGGCGAAAGATGGCCGTTATAACAGCCGCGAGCATTAATGGATCCGATTTATGTGGAGCACAGGACGACCTGAAAAGTTGAAAATAGGGTTTTTTCCCGCACCACTATAAATACAAAAAAGTGAAAAATGTTCTATTTAGAACCAGTGGCGGATCTAGGAATTTTCCATGGGGGGGGGGGCTCGGACCCCAATAGGCCGCCTGACCAATAGGCCCCCATTTTTTGACATGTGTTAAAATGCACTTAAATGCAATTCTAACGCGAAAAAACGACACATATTAACACATTTCGTTAAAAAATTTTTGGACCAAGTGGCTTAGTGGCATTGAACGTAAAACTGGAGCTCAAAACACCGGCGGGTGCACAAGCTAGAAATTGAAAACTTGATGACAATTTTTCCACAACGAACCGCAAATTTACTTAAAATGTCAATTTAACAGCTAAAATGATGCGCTCAACAGTGTATTAAGCAAATAAATAGTGCACAATGCACAAATGTACCAATGCATTAGCTTTCATGAAAGACAAAAGAATCCAACAGAATGTATATAAGCCACTAGGTTGCAGCTGCAGTGGCGTATCCAGAAAAAAAATATCTGAGGGAATGACTTTTCCGTTTTTTTTAATGATTAGTCACAATCACAATGCACATTTTGGCTATTGTAAAACTTAAATTCGCACTACAATTTGAAGAACACTAACCCACAAAGATGCGGGGGTCTGGGGGCAGCAGCCCCCAGAAAAAAATTTGGAGATTTTTTCAATTTTTAGGTCGAATTTGGTCAACTGGAGACGTATCAGAATTTTTTCCGACAGAAAAATACAGCAAAAGATGGGAACATCACATCAGACAGCGTGTTACACAACTAAATGCAGCATGTATATACTTGTGAATACATGTATATATATATATAGGCTTTGATGAAAGATAATAACAATAAATAGTAAGTTGCAGGGGTCTGGGGGCGGCAGCCCCCAGGAAAAACGGTTGAGAATTTTTTCAATTTTAGGCCAATTTTGGTCAAATTGAAACGTATCGGAAATTTTTTGCCAGCCAGACCATAAGGGGGATCTTCGTGTAAAATCGTACTTGTAAGAAGTTTCGGGGGAGGGGATTCCCGCCACTCCCTCCCCATTGCCTACGCCCCAGGGTATCTCGACATCCGTGACCCCCGTCTCCGGCTCCACTAGTGATAACTCTGAAGGTCTGAACGAATCACGCGTGCATGCATGAAAACGTTACCCCGAGTAGGCCCCCAAGGAAAACAGTAAAGGGCTCACCTAGGCCACAGCAGGCTACAAGGGGCTAAATAGGCCCAAAAGCGACATGGAGAGGGGCCTATCTGTATCACAGCAGGTTACAACGGCCTCAATAGTCCCTAAAACAACATGGAGAGCGACCTGCATGAATGCGCAAGTCGGTGGCCTATCGGCCCTTCGGGCCGATAGGCCCCCGACTCGATAGGCCCCTCGACCCAATGGGGGGGCTCGAGCCCCCCCCCCCCCCCCCCCTAGATCCGCCTATGTTTAGAACTGTGACAATTTTGATATTTTTGGAGCTTTTTTTGGCCAACCGAAGCAAGTGGATTCAAGTAGCTTTTTGAGGTGTAGCTGCGGTGACGATATTAGCCTTATGAACCAAACTTAGGCGTTGGGGTTGGATACATACATAGGCGTGGGGGGGGGGGTTTGGGGGTGTAACTAAAGTTTAACGTTAGTTAGTTAAACGTTTACTAGTAGTTTTTATATTACTAATTATTGTATAATACTTAATTAAATGAATTACTACTAATTAATCAAGTACTAAAGTCTGACAAAAAATAGTTGCGCCACTTATATACACACTTGACTTCTGTGACTATATACATGCTGTACCGTTGATGATCAAAATCTATTCTTTTCGTAACGAAATCACATGTTTCCTTTTCTTAAGTGGTGCAACTATTTTTTGTGAGACTTTAGTAATTTTAAACTTTCATGTGACTATTATACTCTACTGGCACTATTACTATTGGTAGTGTTGTTTGTTTCAGGTGAGTGCAGCGGTGGTGGTGTGGGGGGCGGGCGTGGAAATGTGGCGTGGCGGCAGGGGTGAGGGGTCCATGGAAAAGATGATGCTGGGTCTGGAGGGCCTGCTGGGAGTGCTGCGGCTCGAGCCCCCCTCCTCCCCTCGTCGGCCCCCCCTGCGCAGTCTGGTGGCTCAGTGGCTGGATCAACTAGAGGCCATCAGACGTCTGCCCCCCACCACGGCCCCCCTCATGACCCTGTCCGCTCAAGAGCAAGCTCAGGAAGCGGTTCAGCTGGAAACCGAGTCACTGGCTCAAGAGCATCACTGTTTCATTCAGTAGCTGTGGCGGCTTGAGGCTGTGCTCTTGGCTTGGGCTTGGAATCCTGGCTTTGTGGACTGACTTTGGCGATGAAAGAGTTGAACGTCTGAGGTTTGGAAGAAGATTGGTCTCCGTCCATCCCTCTGGGTCCCTCAGAGTCTGGGACCAGTCTACGCTGCTGCTGAGATTTAATGCCTAAAATGTGTAAACTTTTTCACTAGACTAGCGATGCGCATTCTCGCCTCTTGTCGGCATCCAATACTTCACCCCCCCAATCAGATTACCTCGGCATTCATTTATTGAGCGAATCTGCTGTGCTGATGGCGCTTTCAGACAATCCAAATAATACTTTTTACGCAAGCGCGAGATATATTTTACAGATTGTTGCCAGGGTTATACTACTGTGGTATTGGATAATCACGTGGTATATAGATATGTATATATATATTGGCTATCGTTTTAACATTTACCTAACTTTCTGGCTATCCTTATCCAATTAAACTCGAACTGTGATATTTGGGTTGTGGATAAGAATAGTAGACAATGGTGGGGTCTTGGGTTTTTGGCCCTCCATAGAACAGAATTATTCACAAAAGATCACTTGAAAAATATTGTAAAAACGGACAGATCAACAATCTACTGTCCTACTGTCTGAATACAGAATCAGTGTTGGACTTGGTTTGAGTTTTTAGGCTCAACTTTCGCTTGCCAATTGTATTATGACTATGCATTAGCGGTTCACGCTTACAGCTGTGGTCTGTTCGGGATTGATTCATACTTACAGCCGTACGTCTACTCAGAAGACAAAATTGCGCCACCATCTTGTATCATTGTAAATATTTAATCATTCTTGGCGTAACTTTGTCATTGTAGTGCCGAATTTATATACGGCTGTCGGTATGAATCAATCTGTAGTCGATATAGCCAGTATTAATGTAACTGGTTATTAATGTAAAAGCCTTGTTTAGTCGAATAATACACAGCTGTAAGTATGAATCGCCCCTGTTCCTATCAATGTAATTATGAATTGTACATATATTGTTTGTAAATGTGATTTAGTAAATTATTTACGCTGTTATGTGTGCAGTCTTTGCGCCGTTTTGCTTTCGTTTGCTTTGTCTTTTTGATTTTGATGCAGTTGTTTTGAAGATTTATTGCTTTTTGTTTATTTTTCACTTTATTGGTTCAATGTTTTCCAGTTTGATCGAAGTTACATCTACTGTGCAGTATTATTACGGTCGGCTCATACTTTCAGTCACAGTCATTAAGCTCAGTTTTTTAAAGATTGCTATACACATATACATATCATGATTGTATTATTCACAAGTCCTTTTGGCTGCATTATGGACCAGTATGCCCCAGCTCATAGTGTTTGTGACCGGCCGCGAAAGCCGCCGGCCGGCCGCCGGCCCGGCGGAGAAGTTCGGCCGGCCGGCCAGAGCGGCCAAATTTTTGGATAAAACCGATTGTTCTAAGTTCAGAGGTGTCATTTTGTCATAAACTTAGCCTGCCGGATTGTTATGCCGGCCTAATTTTGTTAGTCGGTGGAATGTGGCTGACCGGCCGGTGTTTTTAACTGGCCGGCCGGCCGGCTGATTTTGACCGGCCGGCCGGTCGGCGCCGGCTTTTTTCGGCCGGCCGGCCGAAAATTCCGGCCGGTCACAAACACTACCAGCTCATACATGTGACAGCACCAAAATTTTGGGTACCCCCCCCCTTGGTGAGACCCCCCTCCCCTGCGCAAACTCATTTTTAACCCCCTGTCCTAAAAATGACGAAAAAAAATATTTTGACCAAAAAACACCGATTTTGGCGAAAATTTTGGTAAAAACCGCTTAAAATTCACAAAAAATGCCGATTTTTTCAAATTTTGGCCAAAATTTTACTGACGCCGGGACCCTCCCCCCTCTTTTCCCCCTGGCGGGACCCCCCTACCTTCCCGGGACCGAATTTTGGGGGGTCTTTCCCCTTATCCCCCTCAATTGCATGTATGCCCCAGCTATACATATCACGCATATCACCTTTGACTCAAACTCGCGGAGGGGGAGATGAGGGTATTGAATGCCCCAGCAAATGGGAATAAAAACGAGAGCCTGGAAAAAATAATGGTACTTTTGGTCAATCTGGAGGGGGTGACTGGGGAGGGTGGGTTCCCAAATTTTTGTCCCTCAGACTTTATAACGAGCTTTTGTCACACATCTCAGGGTAGCTTCTGGGGTCCTTCCATAATTTACCAGCTCTTGAGCTTAACGTTGTTTCGGTACCTCTTAAGCCTGGTTCATACTCGTCCCTAAGCGTTGTCCCTGTCCTTAAGCGTTGTCCTTGTCCCTGTCCCTAGGTGTCCTTGTCCCTGTGTGTCCTCATGCTTTGTCCCTGTACTTAAGAAATGTCCCTAAGGTCTATAGGGAATGTCCTTGTCCCTGTCCTTAGAGGTGATTGATTTATACTCCTTGAGGACAAGGGAATAGTCTTTCTCACATGAACTAATGCTCAAACGTCATTGGATAAAATGCGTTTTGTTTAAAGTATCTTGAAAAAGTTATCAAACCTATTTGTAGGCTGAAAAAAAGAAAAGACAAAATTTCGAGTATGGGATTCGAACTCTGATACATAGTCTGAGGAGCAAAAACCTTAACCACTTGACTACCAGGTCATGTAAATTTGAACTCTAAAACATCTTTATAAACTTTTAGTATATTTCAGGTTGGTACAAAAATTGAAAACCAAGTATTTTTCACGCAAAAATGTGTTAAATAACCCAAAAATAACGATGGAATAATTACCGCAACACAAGCCCACGACATTCTTTCACTAGTAGTCGAGTTCGTCCGTGATTGGCTGCTCTTCGTGTCATATTCAATAACTGCCGTATTTTGATTGGCTGAGTTGCTTAGGGACAGGGAAAAAGTGGAACATTGCTCAACATTGCTTAGGGACATAGGGACAGTCCTTATGGCTGCTTAAGGGGGGGGGGGGGGGCTAGCCAGGTCAAAAATCAAAGTTCTCCAATTTTGCTTATTTTCACATATGTTACTCCCCCAAGGTACCCCAACCTCAGATAAGAACAATTAAGCTTGAAGGTGCACTTTTGGTTCGGTGCCTTTGTCAGTGTATTTACATAGGCAAAAGCACGGAAAAAAGCCTAAAAGTAGCCCTTAGATGGACAGTTCTAACACAAACCACATTAAGCCAATCAAGCTGAAACTTGGCATAGTAGTATCTCACATGTATGCGCAAAATCGTATGATCCGGATTTTCGATATGTATTTTCAATTCTAAAATCGAGGGCGAAATGTGAAAAAATGGCTGTTTTTTGGGCCCGCCAAATTTGAGTGATTTTACATTTGGCGTCACTGCTCAGGCCATGGGCGAAAATTTAAAAAAATGGATCATAGAGGTTGAGATATGACAGTAGGCTATCGAATCATGTAAAAATCAGCTTCGTCAGTATTAACAAAAATTTCGAGTAAAGGAACGCTTTGTGAGCACAAAAAACTTTTGTTTGCGCCTATGATTTACACGTAAAATTGAATTTTTGGGCGCCCCTAGTAAAAAATTGGCAAAAGCATTGGTTCCAGTTTGTTACATCTGCGACGCGCCTTCCCTGGGGCTACATTGTGTGCAAATTTGAAGCGAATCGGAGAACCTAAAATTTTCACTTATACAGGTAGCCCCCCCCCTTAAGGGCATTCTCTAAGCTGCTTAGGGACAAGTATGAATCAATCGCAGCTTAGGGACAGGGAAAAGGAAAAGGACACTTCGGAAGTATGAATTAATCTTTTATAAGGACAGGGACAAACCTTAAGGACAGGGACAGTCCTTAAGGACGAGTATGAACCGGGCTTTACCTCAATGCTCGTCATTTCTAGGATAGTTATTGTGCGCATAATTTTAGAGATCAGGAAATCGCCAAAAAAAGTGCCGTCTGGAACAACCATGTTAGCGCTTAAATACTACTTTTTGATTTGAATCAGTGGACGGTAGGACACGGAAACCGAAACGAACTCATGTTACCTAACTTGCTATAGCACATTCGTGTTTTGTTTATTATGACTGTAAATGGGAAAACCGTAGCCAAAATGGCAGAGCACGTGCGTTGTGTCTGCGTACGCTAGGTGTCAGACTGATAAGCGGTTGTGTAAATGTTGCGCGTGTATATGATAGGTTAGACCAAGAGTACATAATAGGATACCAAGAGTACATAATATCCTATTATGTACTCTTGGTTAGACCAGCAACTAAGTGCAGTTTTAGCAGTAGAGAAGAAGCAGTAATTTTTTGTCGAGATTTCTTTTTCAGTATTTTTTTAAAAATCTTGAAAACTTATCCTGAGTTTATTTTTTTAAGTTTAAAGCCAACGCATACTAATAATGTGCTTAACTTTTCGAAAATCCGCCCCATGTCGTGGGATCCTTAGACTGGTTGTAATAGAAAAAGTTTGAAAAAATTCAGCCGTAAGTTTTTAAAACGTTCAGCAGATTGTTAGTTTTTTTAGTCATTTAGAAACATTTTATGGACATTCGGAGACAAATTGAGGACTTTTTCTTTTTAACAGGAGCTTATTCGGTATGTATGTACCAAAACTTTATCGGAAACTGGTCCCACAATGTATCTCAAACACAAAAACCCCCTGTCAGACATGCCATAAGGTTCGTTTAGTTTTGTAATTTTTGCAGCACTTTTTGGATGCAGAGGCGACTCACGAAGCCAAGACAGCAACAAACTTTTGAGCGAACTTTTGTGGAACCAGATCAAATTGAGTTTTTTTTGATTCGGGAACATTTTTCCGTATTGCACCCCCCATTTGCTTGCATCTACCCCTTCTCAAACTTTCCTGTTATTGTTGACGATTTTTATGCTTTGCGTGCGATTCCCTTCTTGGGGCCTTATCCAAAATGGATTTAGCGGATCTGGATTTAACTAAATCCTGCATTTTGGATAAGCGTTTAGGATGTAACTTGCCCGCTGGATTTAGCCGATTTATCAGATTTAGCGTGCGCTAAATCCAATCCTCATCAAAAATTCCCTTCGGATTTAGCATGCTGGCGGATTTAAATTAAATCCTAAATCCTAAATCCTTATCCAAAATTCATTTTTTTGAATCCGCTAAATCCGTGGATTTAAAATTACACGCATTTTATAGCCGAGTTAAATCCTCGTAAATTTACGGGGATTTACAGGATTTAGCATCTGGGTGGCCTCGCGTTTTCGTTTATAACTTTAGATTGCCTTAACCGTTTTGGGTGTGCAATACATCATTCGAAAGCTCATAAATTAGGCTTTTTTTAATGATGTAGATGTCAAATGTTTTTTTGCACAATTGAAGTTGCAAAAAATGTCTATAAAAACTGAAAACAGGGACAAATTGTGTTATTTTAGGAAATTTTCACTATAAACTTGTTACTCTGTACAAGTATTACGCAGTTTTTTCCTATCGGGCCACGGGCCACAGCCCAACAGGTCTTATTTTTCCGGTCGGCATCGCAATGCCGACAGGTCTTTACGCTGCTTCTTGCAGCGTACTTTGTGTGTGTTTTGACATATTTATTCTTTGGTGATATATCGACCACTCCATTATAAAAGCAAATGGGTTGGTTTCTGGTTGCAGGTTTTAAAAATTTCTGGCGTGCCAGTGAAAGTATGTATATATGCGTACACATGCAAGCTAGGCATACGGTGAGGTCTGAAATGGCCCAACTCTGAATTGGCCCAATGCCTATCATTGGCTGTTTGGTTTGGGGGCTGCCACTTTAGCCACTGAGTCGCCCCCCCCCTTCTAGACCCCTGAACTTTCAATTACTATAATAATTAGGTAATATATGGTAAGCAGAGTACTGAAATAGAGTAAATAAAATTGATATATAAAGAAGATCACTAGCTATCTAGAAAAGTCAAAATTATGTATTTAATTGGATGTTTTAAAATTTGAAAAAAATTGCTAAGGTAGGACCCCCCTCCTTTTTGTAATACTGCATTGAAAAAAATTGCTAAGGTAGGACCTCCCCTTTTCGAAATACTGCATGTGAATTTCGTCTACGTACGTCTAAGTACTAAGGCGGAGCATATTCCACAGCTGATCGCTGCGTGCCCAGTGACTGGCTGAGCAAACTAATTCTCCTATACGCAAGACAGCCAATAGCAAGCGTTGGGCCAATTCAGAGTTGGGCCACTTCAGACTACGCCAGGCATACGTATGGGGGTACACTCGCATTGCCGACTTTCGCTTTGGTGACACTTCGCTTTGTCGACAAATTTCAGTTGAGTTTAATATTTCTAAGGCGTAGACAATATCTGCGTTACCTACAGTAAGACTGGTGAGGTTAAAATAAGCAGAGCAGACCGACTAGTAGGAGCATTAAATATGCACATATGAACGCTCGCAATGATATTGATTGATACTTAAAACTGGGGTATAAATTTTAAGGGGGGCTTCTTCTGTCAAATTTTCGAAACCTTCTGATTGACCAAAAATACGCTAAATTTTAGAAAGAGTGCCACTTTTGCCTAATTTTAATTAAATTTTCGGGACCCTGCACCCGAATCTTTAATTAAGGGGGGGGGAGTAGTCTGCTCCTTCCCCCCACTGCTTACATTTATCGTTAGTTCATTGACAAAGAATTAATATACAACTACATATGACTGAAGTGTCGACAATGCGAAAGTCGACAATGCGCACGTTCACCTACGTATGTACGTCTGTTTGAAATTTGAATGGGTCATTAAATTTAGAATTATAAATGACTTCAGACTTCAGAGTTAATGTTTGATAATCGAGACGATAGTAACGATAATTTTTTTCCCCAATTTCATTACATAGTTTAATGATCATTGCATAGAATTATCCATGCATGTAAGTTGAGGGGAAGGGGGTGTGGTGGAAGACCCCCCGAAATTCGGTTGCGTCAGTCTTGGGAGGGGCTTCAAAAATTAAGGACTTCAAGTGTGGGGGGGGGTCCCAGAAAGGTGATTGAGGGTTTTTTCGTCGGGAGACCTAAAATTGGCTAAAACCTTGAAATTTTTTGAGCCAAAATTTAAAACAATTATCAGTTGCCTTAATTCACGTCAACTTGATTTTTTCACAGGTGACTTTAAGATAGGTATGCACAATGCAGTCATGTAGCCAAAAAAATTCAAAATCTAAAATTTTGTTTTTAGCACATTGTTAATACGACCAAAAAGCTTTTTGTAAACTCTCAAAATTTTTTGTCAGGGCTGACGTTTGGTGTTGGCGCTGACATTGGCCCAAAAAAAACCAGGATTGTGCCGACGTTTTAGCCGAAATGAATTGTGCGTGCACCACGTTTGCATGCAATTGTTACATTTCTACTAAGCTTACATAGCCAGGTAATCGGGGCATCTGTACTTGACGGAATTCATCTAATTTTTATACACACAATGATAGCATCGTAAATAAGATTGCAAGGCGACAGGTCAAAACTTTGAGAAAGTGATAAAAGTAGCAGACAACTTTTGCATAAAACTACTGCGTGTTGATTTTGGAATCTTAATACGCTGCTAGCGTTAAAGTGCTTATGTGCGTGCGGAGTGTGTTTTACACGTCTTCTACCGCTCATTGGCATGTGTCAATACCAAATGCCTCGCATTTTCACATTGAAATTTCACATTTCTCATACCGTTGCACACGCCCGAACTTACAAACTAAATTAAAAGGGACGGGAATCCAATGGGCAAAATCAAATTGGGCAGTAAAACAATCTGAAACTTTATTCAAAACTAATCCAAAAATTCATAAAAAATTATATGACTAAAAGTGCAATTTCAGAGCTTTAGATTGGTGTATTGAACGTTTAAAACGGTTGCGCGTAACTAAAGTTACAGGGTGAGCCGAATGCTCAAAGTCAAGTTGTGCAGTACACCAGTCTGAAAGTGTTATCCAAAATTCATGGATTTAGCGATTTAGCAGATTTAGGACTTAGCAGATTTAGCAGATTCAGTTAAAACGCTTATCCAAAATTGTTTGGATTTATTGGATTTATCTGATTTATGCGCGCCCTGAATCTGCTAAATCGGCTAAATCCTGGAATTTTGGATAACAGATTTAGCAGCACTAAATCTGCTAAATCAAATCCGGTAAATCAAATCCGCTAAATCCATTTTGGATAAGGGGGTCAGACATGCATCGGTTTGCACGACAGTTTTTTTTTTAATTTGGAGTTTATGGTGGCCTATAGCATTACCTACTTATATTGGAAGTAGGATAGACTTAGTGGAATGAAGAATGATCAGTGGCTGAATTCTGAAACAAAACAGGTGGCTATTTTTAGTAGCAAAACTTGAGATGAAGGGTTATGGCCCCCGCCCCACTAACAGGGGAGGAAGAAGGTCCACCCAAAAAGGTGGTTTACCGACGCCATACTTAAGTGCGATAACTTTTTTGCTAACTTTGAGCACATTTTCGGTCATGGCAAGGAGAGAGATTCGGGAGTTTGAACTCCTGAAGGTGATATAAAGAGGGACGTATTATACGTGTATATAAGCAATAC